>OX401412.1:20785394-21097894 GCA_947846245.1 Cerastoderma edule | reverse complement strand
GTGAAGCAACTAGCACAAAAGAAGAATTTCTCATTCCAATCTTTTCATTTTTTTATTATTTGGTAACTACCCCTACCAAATATGAGAAGAATATCAATATTGTCTATTCATACTATATTGTTTCTTGTGTCTTTGTTTTAAGTTTGGACAGGTTACAATCTTCCTATATAAGGGGATGTGATAAGTTATTAGTTTAATTGAAAGCATGTTCGAATACACTCAACGTCAATATATATTTTGTTTCATACACTGTATTTATATCACCAGTTATTGAGATTATTGATACGAATACACTTTGTAAAGATTAAAATCAAACATGTACGTTTTCATCCATGTGTTACTATGATTGTTCACCATTATTTGAAATGTTTTTTCTTTCTTTATATTTATTAATCATTCAACCGGTGGTTTCTCGAACGACTTTTTACAATGCAAGACAACTCCAGAACATAAATAGTATTCGAGAAATTACAAATAGATAAAAACAAATGAAAACTCCGAGAAACTATGTTTAGGGTATGCCCACTGGCCTTTGACAGCATATTTTATTTCGAAAAGGCTCCTGCAAAAATATGAACACGGTGATACTTGCATCATTCATTTGCTTTCGTGTTATATCAATTCTCGAAGATTTAACGATAATCCTTGTGTTTGGAAGAGATTAATGCCAGAACTACTAGAAAAGAAGTGCTAATCGGGAAACCATCCGTTAGATAGATAGACCACTTTACCTTGTTTTTCGTCTGTTACTTTTATAAACCCATTCCCTCAAATGTGAATTTGTTACTTGTCCAAATTGAAAGCTACAACAGACGAAGATAAGCGGATAATACACTTTCTGTATGCTATTGGATGTAAACCAATCGTGACACATTTCAGAAGTCTTCTGTAACAAATGCGCCAAAGAGAGAAATTTGGACCAGTAACACATTTCCATTTCAGGAAATGGGTCTATAAAAGTCACATACGAAAAACAAGGAAAGGGATCTGTACAAAAAAGGTCGTAGATATTCCGGCTCTCATGTTGGTCATTTTGAGTGTATTTGTTAAATACTTACACAGCATTTGGGATGATGGGTTGCTCACCAACTCTGCAGATGTGTCCGGAATGCATTTAGCCAGCATTGCAATCTTCGTAAAGGATAGAACGCTTAAAATTGTGTTAACCAAATACACAGTGTAATATCGGCTATGGTTGTGGTTGTGAAGAATAATTACATGATAACTCTTGGAGCTTTAGATACAACCAAAACTCGCATCATTTTTTACAAAGAGTTTTTATTAAATCAAAATGGCATATAACAATAGAATGTTATATAATTACACGTAAATACATTCATACATTACATTTATATTGTTTACAAACACAGTTCTGAGTGAAAAACCTAGTGGCGCTTTAAAGTATACGCAACTTTTTATTGATCATCATTGCCTAAGCTTATGCAGACGGCTCTAAAGATCTCTGTAGCAGAAGATGGTCTCTGTTTTCGTTTGGAAATAGAAAATTACCAAGGAGTGAGGAAATCTTCATTTCACTTAGAACTTTTCACCATTTAAACTCTTAACATGTTCTAATGAACACTTTAATCAGTAAAATTACGAAAAAAGAGCCATCATTCACATAGATAAGAGTTTCCGTTTCTAGAGACGCACCAAATATATTAAAAATGATAAGAGTCTATCGCTTCCTTTCAATTCACATGCGTGCCTGTGTTTGTGGATTGAAAAAAGGAAACGTTAACTCATAACTATTGCTATGTTTGTGGATTGAAAGAAGAACACTAACTCTTGTTTCACACCAAGAGTTCTGGGGCCCGTTTTACTAAACAGTTTACGCTTAAGATTTGCGTAAGTCTAAAACAACAAGTCCTTTTATTTCAATATTTGGCAAAGCAATATTGCAAAGTAACACATCATTGGAATCGTCTCTCCGAGACGCTTCCAATGACGTGTCACATTGCAATATTGTACTTTCATTGAAGAGATTATCCATGTTAATCAATTATGACTTACGCAAACATTTTCCGTAAGTTGTTTAGTAAAACGGGCCCCTGTACCAGAGACACATCCGATATATACACATATTTCTAGCTCCTTTTAAATCCTCATGCATGCCTGTGTTTCTGAATTGAAAAAGAAACATTCATCCTTGTATTGCATCAAGAGCAAACGATAAACATTTCATATAGCAGCAACGAATCTAATTCTAACACAGCCATCGTCCCTTTTCAACCCACGCACAGGTTCGAGTATGTGGATTGAAAAAGAAATAAAAAAGCTCTTGTTACACACCAAGAGCCATTACGCACTTCGGTAGGTAAGAGTTGTTTGTATTAGAGAAACACCGAATACCTAGGAACAATGGCTGTTCCTATTGAAGCTACATACATAAATACCTGTGAAGAAATATTTTACCTTACCAGCCTGGAATCCCAGTCATTGACTTGGTAGTGAATCAGGGGGCAATTTCAGTTGCAAGTCGAATCGATTCGGGAATGTTCCTTTCAATTCACATACACATGTTTAAATACATATTGTTTTATTTGTTCCATTAATATTGAACATTGTTATACGTACAAGCAGCTACCATCCTCTATTGATTGAAAAATGGATACCAACAAACGTTCTATAAAACCTAGTCAATGACCTGATTTGTTTAGGGTATATTGAGACACTATATGACCATTTGTTTCATTACAAACAAAGAGACACGTGCGTGTTAACGTATGGTTGTAAACTTAATTGATGTTTCTTAACTTTAATCGTAAAACAAAAGCGTGACAATAAAAACCAAGAACATTGTTATAACAAAGTATTGTACAAAAGAGTGCATACAAATAGCCAGTAACTTTTTGTGATGTTGAATGGTAGAATAGAATCTAGACTACTTCATAAGAATGTAATCATCAATTTTCACGCTATAAAGATGGCTTAAAACTATAGCTTTAATTTAAACCGACGATATTTCAAATAACACTAGACACATTTGTCGTGAGTTTAAACTCGTTTCAATAAAACATCCAAAAGAAATCAACAACAAAATACTTTAAAGGCCCATTAAAGGATATTAATGCTATATCAAACTATATTATTTGGTAAAATTTTGGACAGATTCAAATAGATTTCACTAGAAAACACCATCAGCACAACTTAAATGTGAGAGTTAACCAGAAATAACCCAGATTAGCAAGTTTTATAATTCAGATATCCTGATTATTCACCCCTGACCTTGACAGTTGATACACACATTTTTGAACCGACCAATTAGAATTCGTTATTTTGAATATGTAAACAAACAGGTTGTTGATAAACATGATTGAATTGGAGACAGACAGATATTTCAAGCACAACATAACTTATTTTAAATGAGTCTATTTACTATGGTCTAAATGCATTCCTAAAGTAAATCTAATGACTTTTATGAACATAATAAAAGAACTCCATATATTTTTTAAGTTTTTCAATTTGTTTGTTCTCCTCTTCTTTGATGTGCCTTTAATAAAACGAAAACAAAAATCGTGTTTCAAGGTGATGCATTGTATGAAAATGGCGACTTTCCTTTTCTTTACAACGGGGAGACGTTTGACGGATTTCAAGCGAAATAATTTAAAAGAGAAAAGAGTCAAATAAGATGAGGTAGAAATGTAAAATACAGCAGAACAAAAAGTCACGTACACGTTAATCATGAGACAGACATTTTTTTTTAACAAAAACGCATGGCGGTGGGTTATGTTACAAAATATATTCTTATCTTTTGCAAAACAAAATAGCTTTGATCTTGTCGCATTGAAGGATTTTAAAGACGATGATCTTAATGTATGTTCCTTTTGAAAATCCTTTTGGTATCGCAGAATAAACTCATGTCTATTCGCAAAATGCTTTATATGCCGTCTTTAGCAGACACGTTATTTTCTGAAATTGTTTATGTAAGGATTAATGCGTTGGTATGGCTACTACTTTTTGTGTTTTGTTTAGGTTACACAAAGCACGATGGACTATTTTTTTTGTACAGTTCCATAGACAATATCATTTTACTTCATTATTGCATTTATTATTTCATTTACACGAATTTCATTAATGCCCAATACAGTAGAACACTAATGAACACTTATGACAACAGGAGAATAACTCACGATGGGCATTTTCTTCATTTGACTTTCATTCAATATAAATCATGCAATGTAAAATTAGTTTTATATGTATGTTATTATGGCTTAATTCTGATGCTTTCAGTTTAGACCAGTCACACAGTTCCATACATGTGTGTGTGTCTTAAGTATGAGACAATCTGGAAGGCACAAATATCGTTAAATCTTACACCAAAAGTCTTTTTTTTCCATTTACATCCGACGAGTCCTGTAAAAGTAACCTTTGTTCCACACAAGTTAGAGCCATAAAAACATCACCAAAAAGAGTCAAATAATAAAATGCGAATATCTCTTATGTAAAACTGGGAAAATTCCTCAGAGAATATGTGGACTTACTATCAAGAAAACCTATAATATTATTCCTTATGAAAAAGATAACTATTTCTGTTTTTTTTTTATCGTTCAACACACACGATTCGGGTCCATTAGTGTCAAATTGTGATATCATGTCGACATTTTATGTTTACCCTCTTCTCATTGTAAATTCATTTACGCAGAATATTCTAACCGAATCTATTAAATTCCTATGTAATTATTAAATAAAAACAATCAACTTCTCTACCCACTTAGTATAAACCCGTAACAAAGTGTATTCTTAACAACTATTTAATTATCTTTGACTTTTTTACAACATTACTTTTTCCTAGGAAAAATTAAATACATGTAAACGCGAACTATTTTCGCTTTGCAGTACATGGGCAAAAAAGGAGAGATCCACGTTCTAAATAAATAAATCCGAACATTTTTGGCCTTATTCTCAGGAAGGTATTAGTCCGCGCAGAGCTCATTTTTTATAAGAATGAAAACTGAGTAATTGGGCGTTTATGCAACTTTATTTCGATAAACTTGTAGGCGTTGAAATACAGTATGTATAGATCCAATGGACTAGGGTGCATAGGCATCTAGTCCAAAAAGTTTACCACTATACTTCCAAATAAAGGTTTTTATGAATTAATGCGACATATTGCAGAGTACAAATGGAATTTCATCTTTATATATGTCCAGGGCTTGGGTCCCGAGAGAGGTTAACAAATAAACTCGTCCAGACAGAACGTCGCAGGGGTAATTGTGGGAAGGCGTCTAACTCTGTAGTTTATATGCACCTCTTCACCGTCGTCATGCTGACCTTATTCCCCATGTAGACTTTTGTGACGTGTACGAACGGTAAGCAAAATAATACGGCAATTTAAATGTATCGAATGTGATGCGTTTTCTGTGACATGAAGCAGAAATCATCGTTACATTATACCATGTAGCATTTTGTGACTGGTACGAATGGTAAACAAAATTAGACGTTAATATAAATGCATCAAATATGATACATTTTCTGTGATATCTAACAGAAATCATCGTGCCCTTACGCCATGCTGTTTTCTCGAAATATCATCCTTCCACTACATGGATCTCAGGACCATAGTCTTAAGGATAAAACATTAACATTTGAATCCTTCATATAGAATAATGATAATCAAGACTCATTCTGTAATATAATTAGAATTGCACAATTTTCCTTTTTCTCTCTTCCATACAAACACACAGAACATGCCTGTCATGGATACACAGGTTATAATACGGACAACAGTTTCATATTACCCATACACATAAACAACACTTTGCTTTAGATTATCACATACGTATTTGAAAGAGGAACAATAACATATATACACATCTTATCTGTCGACAAATACAGAAACAAGATTGGTGACAATTCGCCCCTTTCGAATGAGGACAAAAGGCGATGTCTTTGTCTCAGAATAAAGTTCAGTATTTTATTTTCATATGGAAATTATTTGAAGTATAAATCGTGACAATGAATCGCATTAAACAACGTGCTGTCAGAAGGTTGAACCATGTCAGTAATCGGCAGTTTATGGTTGGTGAAATGGAATACAAATTATAACGTAGTACTAATTCTTTATTCATTTGGATGCGTGCTGAAACGTGCGTGTGCGTGTGACTGTCATGTCAATTCTATTTGTCTTGTAATATGACATCGTGAATTATCTTTATATTTTCATGAGTTCTACATCGCGTAGACATTATTTCAGTTTTGGTGCGATGGCCAAGTCTTAATGATAGTTGAAGACACCATAGAAGCTGGTCAAGCCGGGTAGAACCATCGGCATGCCTTAAATCAGTCGGGACATAGCCTCTCATGAAGCCATGGTGTAGTTATCTCTTAGTGTCTTGCGTGGCCTGTTGTGACGGTCTCGGCCTTACAAACCCTTAAAACTCACATCTTTACGATACTGATAGTTGAAAAAGCATTGTAGCCCATTCGTTTTCATTATCGATATTTAGAATTATCCAAATCGGTCGAAACAGATGTTGATTACTAAAGAGAAAAATGACCATATTTTCGATTCGAATGAGCGGCCTGCATTGTAAAATATCTTAGACCCTTCCATATTTTCCTGCCTACACAAACGATTTGGATATTGTTTGTACATGTGCATCAACGCACGATCTTCTTGGAAGCTTGGAGCTTATTTGGAAAACGTTTCTCCTTCTTAAAAGCTGTACCCCTGGAAAAAAAGAAAAAAACAAAACACGACCTTTTAACATGCCTTGGAGACACGATGCGCATTCCTGCAGGATAACCAATAGAGCCGATAATCCGATTATCGTGTCTGAAACCGTATTATTTTTAACTCTCAAGACGAAGCGATTTAGGTTTCACGATTCGGTTTACACAGAGAAGATGGAGTAGAATGAATGAAATACACTATGTACAACCCAAGACACAGGGACTAACCGACTTTCAGCCTCTTCGAATAGATGGCAACCATGGTGATCTTGGTTTCATATGGAGTCACACTTTGGCCGTATATGTATATAAAAACGACAAAGAACCTTTGACCCTATTGTATAATCTTCGAATAGATGGCAACCATGATGATCTTGGTTTCATATGGAGTCACACTTTGGCCGTATATGTATATAAAAACGACAAAGAACCTTTGACCCTATTGTATAATAACCCAAGTTCCTCCACGTGGAATATTGTGATTGGTCCTAATTGAAAGCAACACCGGACGATTAAATGTGAATAAACCCCGACAATTCCTTAATACATTGGATAGAATCCTTTGTGGTCACAGGATAAATTGCTTATTAGGAGCATCTATTCGTTTGTCACAGTGGTTTCAAGGGAGCCAGTGGAGACTATAAAATCTGGGAGAATAAGGGAGTTAAGTGGTTCATCAAGACCTCTAGAAAACAATAAATTGATATAGAGCCCTTGGGTTATCATTGACTAGATCGACACCAAAATGGAGCAATCCACCGAGGCTCTGTCACGATACCCGAATAAGTCTTGGAATGGCATCGACGGCTTACACTACACTGGTTGCAATTAAGTTTGAGTACACGACCCAAATGACTCCTACATTGGCCATTTCCATATCCACCATTGTATCATGTATGTATGGTATCTTAGGTGCTTTGACTTACACGACAATTACACGTACTTGTAGTCCATGAAACACCCTTGTAATCCACTCTCACATATCTACCATCTTACCATTAATACGACACATTTTGTCACACGTGTTTGTAGTCCTATTGAGAAACAAACTTAGACGATTTTGTCACAGATACGCCATCTTAGTTAACATGGTCACATGGGCAGCTCTGCTGGGAAATTCATTGTTCATTCTGTCACGTATCCAAATTCTTACAAAGTTTGTAAGGTATTGGTTGTTACACTTAAAATGGTCACATACAGTCTGTGGTTCTGTTAGGAAATATTTCACAATGGTACCATATGAGGCTGGTTTGTGATAATCAAAGTGGTCACACATTTAATTATGTTAGGAAATAAACTAGATGCAAATGTGACAAAGTCACATATCCAGCATTAACCATTTTTTTTCATGACTTTTATGCACTAACTATAAGGTAACAAAAATCGTGTGATTCTGTCACACACATCCACCATCTAACTATGAGCGTTTTGTATTGATTGTGTTAATCCAATGGCAACACTCTGCTTGAAACAAACTTGGGGTTGTATAATCCATGTCCATAACCCCTCCCCTCACAACCTTCATCCAATCTTGTTGCAGGTATAACAGTTTAGCACAGGACCAGGTTAACACTATCTTGCTCTTTGGAATCGAATTGCCTGCTTGAATGGCGATACTCAAGCACTTGCAGATCTAATTATCGCGCCATATCAACATACTGTGCTGATCGAAGGCCGCTTTAATCTTCTATCACTGCACACCTGTTTAGATACTTTATATTAGACCACGTTTACGATCACATAGTTGCATGCGTGAACACACGCACTCCTTATTCTACGCATCCTCGGTTTCAATAACGTTCCTTGCCCCTATGCGTACTATCACATATGTTTTAACAGCAAATTTGCTACTTTCTTCACACAATATCAAATACAGCAGCCGACAATGTAAACCCATATTTGTGTCCGCCATCCGATAAATGTTTCCAATGATCGTGTAACTATGATGATTAACGTTGCATGGATGATGTATGTGTGGGATTCAACGAAAGAACAAACGAAATAAATATCAACTACAATAATGACAACCAAGTGATTTATGTATCCTGTACACAATGTTACCACCACTCACATCAACGTCGCATCACAAGAAGTAAGTGTTCATTGTCTGGTGATGAAGGCCGTAGCCTTGTGTCTATTCTTGGTTTGATGTGCATGGTTTGACTTTTCTCGATTCCAAATATTCACAAGGCATATTCCATAGAGAAATAGACCTTTCTTTTTCCATTTTATTAAACATGCTTAAAAAGAAATATTTCTCAACCTATGATTGATATTCACCGATAAAGTATTGAGTCCAAACATTGTCTAAGTTGCAAACGAATCCAACAAAATTTGATTTGGTTAAATATTTTAATTCTTTCGTCAGAACCATTTACGTCAGACCAAAGAACTACAGCATCATCTCACTCAATTGTCTCCCTTTAAACCAAGTAGCGTGATGGCGTCAAATATGATGTAGATGGCGCGGTTATAGAATGATGAAACTCGTGTATGACGTCACATGTCATCTAGAACGTAAGGTTAACGTTGTCACTAAAATCCACATAAACACGGTTAAAGTTAAATCACTAGAGGAACCCAAGGCTGCACTGTTGGAGTCGGCTAGTTTAGTCGAAAGAAGCCTTTCATCTTCTGGAAGAGAGAGAACAAACAGTATTAATATTTGATAACGTAACTTCAAGGAAGTACCTATGTAACGTCCCCGGGACTAACCCATATACATGTATCGGTGCGAGTACTGGATTAGTATCCAGGAAGCAGTCATCGGGATTGGCTTTGAACATACTTTTAGCTTCCTTCACAATCGCAATAAGGTAAAAATGAAGTAACTATACATCATTGACAGCGAAGAGAATAGATTGGTTGTAACAAGTAAGTAGTAAAGGAGGGGACCCTGGAACAAGCCGGTGTTCCAGGGTCCCCTCCTGGGCTTGGGTGGTAGGGCAGTCTGGAACAGAAATCGTTGAAAAATGACTAAGTCCGTAGGTTCCTGGGCAAAAAGTTGGAAAAATTGTTCAAAAATGACTAAGTCCGTAGGTTCCTGGGTAAAAAGTTGAAAAAATTGTTATAAAGTTATAAGTTCTTAGGTTAGGGTAAGAAATAAGAAAGAATACCCCTGAAAATTTCTAAGTCCGAAAATGGGTCAAAAATTTCTAAGTTCGAATTCTGAGTTTAACTACTGAGATTGATTGACGGAAGTAAACATAAGAGAACTGTGGTATATGACCATGGTACTCTCTAACCCTTAAAGTAAAACGACTTGACAAATATGAGAAGTTCTTTCGAGAGAACTGGTTGGCCCTGAAAAGGGCCGTTTGGTGTGTACGCTGGAATGGAGTGGCTTAAAGGTGTGAGCATCCAAAATTTGCCCCACACACCGGACATCTTCGATGACGGCTATAGGATGACACTATGTTTCCGTGTTGTCGCCACTCCACAGTCCGTCGGTACACTACTTTAACAATTCGCACATCGTCCTCCTGCGACCTTTGATGGATAATTGCCCACATGTCAATCAACCCTCTCTGCAGGGTGTTTAGATCCTCGGAGACTTTTAGGATTGCGTTCCGTAACTGATCCATGTTAGCAGTAGGAGTAAAATAACAGCGTAAACCTCAAATGACGTTGCTTTTATACTGTTAAAGCGGGTTAACGTCCAATGAAATTAATGGAACACTGAAGTAATGTCCAATAAGATTTGGTGTAAGTAACGTCCAATGGAAGTGCACGTTGGTTACAGGGAATAGGGAAAGTTATTGGCGGGATAACTGAAAAGGGGTTATTGAGAATCCTGATACAGAAATTCTCATACTTAGTAATATAGGTATAAGATTAAGGAATGGGTAAACGTAACACATCTTGTATGAGGGTATAACAATAAAAGACAAAATCATGTATTATATTGAACAGTAAACTTTTAATTAACTTTGCAAGAACAGTAACATATGAACTATATACAAGTAAAAGTAAATTAAATTACAGTTTTAGAGATTTTGTGCACAAAGTTCCATAATTCTGATAAAGCCATGTCTTTATAAACTGATTGTTTCTATGATGGTTAATTGTATAAAACGTTTTCTGCAAACATTTTGGTAGGTTTGATCCCTGTGAAGCAGTGGTTAGAGCGAATATACAGTAGGCTCCACATGTTTGACCAAGTAAACTCTGTAGAGTCTGTTTATTGAAAGTCCATCTTGTTGTATGGTCCTGAATAAAGTTAAGTACTTCCTTCTCCATTGGTGGGAATCCGTACGAATCAAAGTAAAAGATATCGTTGTTTGCGTTGAATATCACGGCAACCCAATGTTCGCCTTCTTCAGTAGAAGGATCTGTGTTAACGATATAAGCTTTGATATGGTACGGTTTTTGTTCCGGTAGTTTATCTTTTGAAACCACTTTAGCATTTAGATTTTTAATCCATACACCACAGTCCAATATATGTTGTATTTCATAGCCATACATATTTGATAACGTTGTTTTTAGTTTTCCCACGAATGTTGTACCTTTTCACGCCAATTATCCAACCACATATTGTTAAATCCGCAAAGTACATTTGTCTTTATACTCTGCCATAATGTGTAGGCTTCTACAATTTCACAATCGTTTAATTGTAGTTCTTGTAAGTCTGGATACCACTTCTCCATAACTTTGTAAGGGTTTAAGTTCATCATAGCTTCATGTATGAGTATGTTTGTTTGTTCGTAACGATCCATGAACATACACATAGGATGTTGTAGCTGACTAGGGTGATCTATCTGACATCCTGGACACTGATTATGCACTTCCTCAATGATTAAGTTCTGTAACTCATCCACCATATGTTTATCAAACGATGAACAAATATCCAGTCTTCGAACGTTTTGACTTTTAGATGGATATTTCACGGCCTCAGCTCTGTCTCGTAAACGTATAGCGTATTCATGTCCCAACATCTTGTTAATAATCTGTGATGATCTCTCTTAAACTGTTAATTTCGATTTGATTATCAAACTCCGCAAAGACAAGAACGTTGATGACTTGAGCAAGGGCTTGTGCAAACTGAAGTTCTATCCTTAGATTTCCAGTTCTTATAGGATGGAGATGTCCCCCTTCACTTCCTTGATCAGGTGTGAGATCATATCCCCAGATACAATAACCATTTGCGTAATCTTCTTTAGGAATGTCAAATGATTTGTTAAGTCCTAACGCCGAAACTGTTTGATACATTGACATGTATGATTTGAGAAATAAGTTGTTCTCAAAGTCAGGTTCAAATGGTCGATTGTGAATACTATGTCCATTACAAGAAACATCCAACTTTGAAAGGTTAAAGTGCCCGAAATAAAATGGATTATTATTGTAGGCACCATTAAAAGCAGCATTTGTTACCATTGCAATAAAAATACGTTTTGGAAGTTGTCCTTGAAATAAATGATCTTCTACTTTTGACTGTAAACCATTTCCAATAGTAAATGTTTTTACTTCCACTCGTCGTAGTGGAATTTTCATGTGATTTTGAGCAATTGCTTGATTAAGACCATTTGCAATAACTGGAAGTAGCTCAACATTTCGAACATTAAGACTAACTTTCTCAAGTACCAATTTTGCAGGGACTGCACCAGCTCCCCCAGTTAGGCAAAAGTTTAAAGGAGCTCTGTTTAATCTTAGACGAATTTCAACCCCATTTGGTAAATATTTCTCCTGTTGAAATATATCGAGATGTAGTCTGCCAAGTAATTCACAGGTTTTACTTTGTGATATTTGATTAAACCTTAATACAAGCCCTGCATTAGCTCCATCAATGGCTAAAGCGTTAAAATGACCGGCAGTATCGTTTACCCAAAGGTCACCAGCATTTAAATGTGTTAATTTACTATCTTTGCTATACGACAGAAGATTTTCAAAGTATGCTTTGTATGGATATGTGTCTAAATTACTGGTTATCAGTTTGTTGTTTAAGTACAAATCGATACTGCTAAACATGCTATGCAAAAAATTATTAACTGGTGCAATGTTGTCGTCGGCATGCAAATTAGTGCCATCGGCTCTTGTTATTTTAAACCTTACATACAAATATGACTGTGACAGATCTGTCCAATACTCTGTTTGAGGTGGAATGTTGAATTCGATCGGGGCATAATTAGCTAACGGTGCTACAGGAAAATGTTCAATCCATTGACTTTCTTGCATAGATGTCATTGTGGGTGGTACAGAAACCACATCTAACTCAGATTTACTGCATTCGCATGACCCGTTTTGCATCATCTTTAATCAAATATATCTAAGTGTCTTTGATTTGTACGACGTTTCTTTGAAATGATCCTTCTCCTTCGAGATGTAGATTGTAACTGAGATCGTTTTTGAGGTTTTCTTTTATTTATCTTTGGTTTTTGAAGCAAAGTTTCACCAACAGCTCTTGCAGTTTCTTTTGCACGCGATAGTAAAACATTTTTTGGTTTTTTACCATGTAAAAAAATATCTTGGGCTGCACCTATTCCTTGTTTAATACCTTCTTTCTTTAATGCATGCAAACCTGTCTTTACAAGTGGTGTTACAGTTCTTAATGCAGCTTTGAATAAAGAACCTAAGCCATAACCATATTGATGTTGTACACCTCGATAAACTGGAATCATGTTTTTATTTTTTCTCAAATGTTTTTTCTAAAATGTTTTTTATTTTTTCTAAAATGTTTTTTGGTAAAATGTTTTTTCAAAAATGTTTTTTTATTTTTCTAAAATGTTTTTTCTAAAATGTTTTTTATTTTTTCTAAAATGTTTTTTGGTAAAATGTTTTTTCAAAAATGTTTTTTTATTTTTTCTAAAATGTTTTTTTCTAAAATGTTTTTTTCTAAAATGTTTTTTTCTAAGTTTTTTGTGAAAACTTTTTATTCGGTAGTGAAAACTGTTTTAACGAAAACGTTTTATTTATTTTTCTTTGATTCGTCGAAAATGTAACTTAACGATTGTCTTGCCAACTACAAACTGAACAGGAATACCTGCATCACCAGTTATTTGAATGTTAATTGTATCAAACTCTGATTTTGAAACTGGAATGTATTGAACATTTGTTATTTCATGGTTAATGTGCTGACTACCATGTACATTTTCGTGGGCATTAGATGTTTTAAAGGGGGTTACACGAAGTATTGGTGCTAGGGTGTCCCCAATAACATTATATTCTGCAATATCTGAATAAATGTATAAATGGTTATAGCCTGCATCTAAATTTGGACTGTATTTAAACATTTGCATAATGTTATGTCCTAGAAATAATGTTTTCCCCATAAATTCTGGATCACCACCCAATTTTAAAAACAGAAAAGGGTGAAACTTTACTCCTGTACGACCTATATTATTGAAACCAAACTTAGGTCGCTTAAATTCCTCAGCATAACCAATTTGAAATGTTATGTTTTTTGAAGCAAGTTCATCTCCTATACAGTTTTGTAACACCTTATTCATTACACCTAGCACGTGTGCAGGACTATTGTAAGATCCTGGTTGAAACTTAAAACGTATACCCCATTTACTTGGTTTGCCTGAGGTTTTGTTTTTCTCAATTACATACATTGACAGATCTTTTTTCTTTTCACTTTTTTCTATTAACTTATATAAATCTACATTGGCCGTAATAATGTGAAAATCTGCTTCGACTTCCGATATATTCAAAAATTGTGAAGGAGTTATTAACTGAGCCAATCCAACTTCCCACATTTCTTTTTCAAGATGAATTGTTTTTGGTAACTTAACTTTGTAACAACATTGTGTGTTGTCAGGATGCATGTCTAAAGAACTGTCACTTGGAAGAGTTAGATAAAACGAACTCATGTTTGCCATCAGAAAAATCAAACTGTTTGTTTTGTTTATTAAACTTAAGTCCTGGGGATGGTAAAATATAACCTAATGAACTGCTTAGTAAAATTAACCACAATTCTCGATTGTCACTTTGTATACTTAAATGTACTATTGATGTTGCGATGATTGCATAAATTACAATAATTTGTGAAACAAAAGTAAACTGATTTTTAGGAACACGATTTCCGCAACATGTATATTGGGTAACTTTGCCACTATTAATACTTTCGGTACCAGACTCAATATTACACTGAGAATGCATGGTAGATGTAGTCTGTTTTTATATATCTTTTCTGTAAAGAATTCGTCAAAAGTTTCAAACAACATATGATTCTGGAATCCAACTTTGAAATTTTTTAGGATAACCTTTCCAATTAACTTTTATTTCTTTAACAAAACGCTTTCCTTCACGTCTTGTACGTTTATCAAGCACTGATTCAATTTCATAGATTTCATTATCTTTTATAAGTTGTAATTCCTCACCATAAAATGTCCCCATAATCTGTTCATTATTTAAATCCTTTAACTTGTAAGTTATTGGTAATGTTTTATTTACATGGGTTATTTCAAATGTTTCTTGTGTGCAGTTTGGTAAATAACCTTTATCAAACGTATGTTTTGTTTTATTAATCCGTACTTTATCTTTTACTCTAAACTTTGATTTTAAATCTTTTTTCTTTACCTCTTTTTTCTTTGGAGAATACAATATCTCAGAAATCTTAGCTTCATTGCATGGTTTTACCGAGTCTGGGGAAGTTTGAATACTTCTGTGAAAAGTTGTATTGTAATTATTAACTAACTGGTTAAGTACATCGACATAACATATATTTATTCTTGTAAAAAGGTAATTAAATATTGGTTAAGAATTTTAAAATTACCTAATACTAGATATGTACGAAAATGTTATGATATGCTAAAACACTTTGACAGACTAGGACATACGAATTGGACAACAGACGTTAGAACTAACTTGTATGCTAATGGGTTTGGATATATTTGGGAAATGCAATCAGTAAGAAATGAAAAACTATTTTTATCTAGATATATGGAACGTTTAAAGGACCAATACTTACAATCTTGGAAAACTAATTGCGAAGACAATAGTAAATTATCTTATTATGTTCAATTCAAGACTACTTTTTGCTTAGAAGAATACATATCTAAAATAGATATACTTAAATTTAGAAGATGTTTCGCAAAGTTTCGTATTTCTGCTCATAATTTAATGGTTGAAAAGGGAAGACATTTTGATATTCCAAGAGAATTTAGACATTGTATTTATTGTGAATGTATATTGGAGGACGAGTTTCATTTTCTTCTTGTCTGTCCACTGTATTGTGATTTACGTTTAAAGTATATAGACACGAGGTATCTACGGAATGTCTCTGTTCAGTCTTTTATCAATATCATGTCTTGTAAAAATGAAACTGTTATTAGATGTCTTGCTATGTTTATTTATAAAGCTTTGGAAAAGAGAAATGCTTTTCTGATGGGAATAATTTAGCTATCATAAGCTATATATGTCTACATAATGTCTGTATAAGTTTTACACCTTTAAGAAAATGTCATAGTTTTGCTTTACCATTGAAAGCAGTGTAATGAAACAGCAATGGTTTTAACTAAGATATGTGGTGCCTCGTTGCAGAGTGATTCTAACAATTAATAGAAATTTAATTATCATTTTATTTATTTAAGGTATGTATATCATCGCTCTACAGGAAGCCTCCTTTAGGTTGATCTTAAAATGCCATCGACACTTCACGAGTATTGTTAACATGCTTTTGTATTTGTATGTAACCTGTGTAATGGGCCGTAGGCCTTTATATGCAATAAACATTGAATTGAATTAACGTCGTGTTTTGTTATGAGTAAAATATTTCCACATGCGAGTTTTCAAGGTTCTTTGAAATCTTTCGACAATGCTTGCTTTTGTTTCTGGATTATCAGTTGTAAAAAAATGAATTTGATTCTTTTTCAAAAAATGTTGAAATTCTCTGTTCTTAAATTCTGATCCTTTATCAGTTTGTAAAGACAAAGGTTTTCGTTTTGACTTTTTCAAAATCGACTGAAATGCAGTAATTAAAGTTTTACCCGTTTTATTTTGAATAGGTACAACCCAAGCATATTTTGAAAATACATCAATGACACAAAGTAGATATCTGTTATTATTATTTTGTTTCGACATTTTCTGCATATCGGCTAAATCTGCTTGCCATTGATAATCAATACCTCCCACAACAGTCTTTCGTCTTTTAAATTTTCTACGAATGGGTTTATGCAACGTGTAGGTTGTTTCACCTTCCAACCATTCTTTAACGTCTTTATACTTTATCTTTTTTAAAGTTGCTTTTGCTTTTTGATACAAATATCTTGGGCTAGAAAATGCTGTTTTACTTTTTGGGTCATAGTACAACTTGTTCAATAAAGAATTTAATTTACGATGTTGTCCTTTTACCAAGCCTCCCATCTTTGACGGTTTGACCCAACGTTTTGTTTCTTTATAGTTGATTTTTAACAGTCGATGGAGGGGTCATTAATTCTTGGGTATAATAATCTTTTAAACGTTCTTTTTCAACGGGGTCTGAGTACGGCGATGCTTTGTGGACTTTACTTAAAGATTTAAGTCGTTTAGATGTTTTTGGTGTACTCATTTTTGGGGTACTCATTTTCGGGGTCCTAAAAGTTATTTCGTTATCACTATCACTATTTGTGTGATCGTGTTTGTGCATCCATTTCCATCTAACAACATTTCCAACAACTTCTTGTGGAACATTTGTTTCATTTAAAGCCTTTGAAAATGTTTCCCAGCCTTTCGGTTCAACACCTTTTCTTTGGCGCAATGTATCATTTATAAGATCTATTATATTAGATCCAGGAATTTGTGTTCCTTTATATGTTACAACCCCTTGATTATTCCAAGATAAATTGTCGTTATCTTTCAACATATTTAAAAGCAATCCTGCTTTTCTTTGCATTGTTTTGGGTACACTTTGCAAAATACGATCTTGCATTGTATCAGATACTACGTTCTGCTTATGGGTACTATCTGATGGTATAATATTTGAGGGCACTTTAACTTTTTCGAGTGAGTTTTGTAACTTAAACAAAGTTTCACCATACCTTTGAGCCTTTTCCGTTTCCGATAATGCAGAGTTTTCCAAAATAGTATTCATTTTGCTTTGTTGTTGCGCAACATCTGTAACTTGGGGATTTGGTGGCAGACGTGGGTTATGCATTTGTTCCGCTTTAATTCTTTTAATCTCTTCTAATAATTGTACAGGAACAACAGCCATTTTTCTGACAGACATTTTTTACAAAGATTTGATTGCACCACCAATACCTCCGACTACAACTTTTGTTAATAAAGGCAATAATGGACCTAAAAGAAGTGGTAGAAATCCTCCTTTTTGATTTAAAATACGTTTCTTCTTTTGAATAGAAACTGATTTTGATGCTAAACTTCTAAGATGTTGTCGCTTTGAATGCAATTTCTTCTTTTGAGCTTCTGTCAAAGGAACATGTCCTTTTAAAACATTGTGACAACATTCTGCTACACATTTTATGACTGGAGATTTTGCTTCCTTTATAAGTTTTTTTCTTATTTTTGGGATAGATTGTAGCATAGCCATAACCATTGGACCGTGTTTTTTAATAAGTGGTGTTTTCTTTACCATGTTGACTCTTTAACTGTCTAAAACAAACTGATATTCTTAATGTAAAGACATCCTTCTTTTATAAAATGTTTTATAAAATGTTTTTATAAAATGTTTTATAAAATGTTTTATAAAAATTGTGATTGCAATGCAGTAAGTGCAATTCGTGCAGGTTCCGATAAGTTCGGATTATTCAATGGCGAAAAACGGGCAAAATTGGCCTGTACACTTCTTGGAGATAAACGAACTGCAGTATACTCTGGACTCTTTGGTTTTTCTTTTGACTTAACATATTGTTTGGCATCCTGTCTAAGCTGGTTCAATTCTCTTTTACCAACATTATATTCATCCTGAGATCTTGGTGATAACGATGTTGACGGAATGTCTTGAAAATGCAATTTACGAGGAGTCATATATCGAATATATTTAGATCCAATATTGTGTAGTCTATGTACCATTGCTTGTTTTTTAGAATTCATAGGAGATTTTATGGGTGTTTTGGGCGCAGATCTTCTTCTTTGTGTAATAAAAGTTTCATTAACTTTAATTGTTTGTTTTCTTTTCGGGGTATTTTTCTTTCTTTTCGGGGTATTTTTCTTTCTTTTAGGGGTACTTGTCTTTCTTTTCGGGGTACTTGTCTTTCTTTTCGGGGTATTTTTCTTTTTTGATTGTCTAGGTTGTTTTGAAAAAGTTATTGCAGTTTTTTCACCATTCCAACGTATTAAACTTCTTATAATAACACCTCCGAAAAAACCCCCGCCACCAGGTTTTAAAATAATTTTGCGTTTTTCATCGTCATTTATCATAGGATCCGATAACTTTTTTACATCGTCTTTATGTTTTAACATGTAACTAGCGGTTTGTTTCGGTAATTTGATTTTACCATCAGTGATTTTCTTTGCCGCTAATGTAAACCATTTCAGCATTTCTTTAAACCCTAATTTTAACAACGCTTCTCTTGCATGTTTATTTGTTTCCTGACTTAAATTTTGCAATGCATGTAAAATCGACGATGAGGTATTTGGTAACGCCATCTCTGATTGTGTATCTCCTTAGACCGTACCATAAAAAATGACAATTGATTTTCATATGCATACAGTTTTATACTGGTGAATAAATAATAGGTCCTTGATCATCATTTTGTGAATACCACCGATGAAAAATATCTGTACGAAGTCGTAATTCTCGTTTTGTTCTGGCATGAAAGTCAATGACAAGATATCCGTGGTCTTTAGACGTTGCATCATTATAAGCTGGAATCAAATGTGGGGCTTGCATTTGATTTGCAAGTGTTTTAATTTGATTATTATCTCTTTCATTTCTAAACACAATCATGTATCGTGCATTTAAACTTATAGTTCTACTTGACTTCGATTGCTGAAACATGTTCTGAGTTATGTAAATAACACTTGCATTACGATGATGTCCTTTTCTTGTAAACCATAACTTGATTTTTTCTTCGTCCTTGTCCCCGAGCATATCGTCAAATACAATTAAATGTGAAATGCTGGGATCGCTAACAATTTCATTTTCATCCTCGGGAATACCATCGATAAATTTTATGAAGTTGAATGATTCTTTCATTAAATTGTAAGCAGGTTGCCATTCTTTGTAACACCATACCACTTTTTCTGGTACAATATTGAATAAATCTTCACGATAGTCAATAAGTTTACGGACAAATTCTGTTTTCCCACATCCACTAGGCCCGCTTATGTAAATGTTACAGGGGTGTTGAAACAAAAGGGATTGGATATCCATTTCTTGGATTAACTTGTCTCTTCAAAGGATAAATGTAAAATGACAACAAATGCAACATTTAGTAAATTTTATCCCTTCAAAGTATTTAAAAGTATTTAAAAGTATTGAAAAGATAAAATTATTCAAAACACAATTTTGATAAAGTTTCAAATACATCACTGTATTCAAAACTTTCAAAATCTTGTTTACGGCAGAAATATTTCATAATCGAGGCCTATAAGTTGTAGCAAAAAATCACTGTTCTTCCGCGATTTAACTCCAAAATCGTCAGAGTTATCATGACATTGACTGTGTACTTGATGACTCCTTGAGAGTTCGTTGTTTTGCCGCCAGTTTGCAGTTTGAATGACGTCATTCGTTAAACAATTGCACAATAAATGACGTCATTCAAACTGCAAACTGGCGGCAGAACGACGAGTCCTAAGGAGTCACCAAGTACACAACTGGGGGATCTTGTAACAAATACAAAACAGACAGCAGTTTATCGATGAACATATTTTTATTACTCATAACTAACATTTTAGTCATTTATACAGTAAAAAACATGTTTTAACAATGACTTATTGACATACAATTTGAAATGAATGTGATAATAGTATACACAAACATTTTTATACAAACATTTTTATACAAACATTTTTATACAAGTATTTTTATACAAGCATTTTAAACAGTTGATTAAAAATCATAAACACAGTGAAACACATTTTCTATTTTGTATTCACGTTCAATAATCGTTCTATACAGTTCAAAATTTCCTATTTCCCGTGGATACTGTTGATCGAAAAAGTAGAATCGGACTTGTCTCTCCATCCTGTATAAGTTCTTTGTAAACAAATGTGAATGCACTTCTTTTTCCGAAACATCTCGATCAAAAATGATATATCCTTTCACAGCTATGCATGGGTGTAACGAATCGTTACTTTCCACAGGATTTGCCGCATATCGTACATAAAAGTTAAACAACTCAGCTTTTTGTGAAAGCGTTCTGAGAAATTGTTCTGTTATAGTTTCATTTTCCAAGTAGGTTTGAAATATCCATCTAGATGTATCTCGTCTTTGCAACCCCGGTTCAATGTAAAGTTGTGTAATAAGTCCAAATGCTACACTATTATGGAACCGCATATCCCTTATCAATAAATTGATGTAGTATTGAATATTATACATCTTCAAAGACGATTCTCCTTTTTTACATCCATTGTGGAAACGTCGTACCCAAAATGCAAGACAGCCGTATTGAATCTCTTTCTTTATCTTGTCTTTTAAAACATGCAGATGAACGAATTCTTTGTAAATCTGTTCACGTAATTCAAGTGGTAATGGAAGCGTGTCTGTTCCTTCCATCTTTAATGAGTGTTTAATGCTTTTTTCATTCTACGCTTTGCTTTTATATGTTTTCGCCTTAAGCTCTGATGTCCATAAGGAACAGTTTCAACTTTATTGACAATGACTCTTTTTGTATATACAGATCTAAATGTTTTTGTCTGAACTTCACTTTTGACAGTTCTATCTTTATATCTTCTTATTCTACAGTCATATGTAACCTTGATTTCATTTGTACGATCCATCATGCATTTTGTAAAAGTATCAAAATTAACAATTTGACTAGTTTTGTAATCTAATGTTATACCCTTTACTTTACATTTGCTTTCAATAGACCCATCTTTTGTTTGCAATTGGTAGGCATAATTTTTTGGTCCTAGCCCTCGAAACTTTGTAATTGTATTGTCTGGCTCTTCATCAGTCCATTTTCCTAATCGACTATTAACAATGGGTGGATTCCATAGCGTTGGATCATGAATGTACATACAACTATCAGTATCAAAGTACAAAACCCTATCATCTAATTTTTCTAAAATACTGTATAACTCAAGTCTTGCATACGCTGTTACGTATGAACCAACTATAACATTTGCTGTACTGTGAGTTTGCACATGATCTAACTTATTTTCATAACTTACTAAAACAAATGGGCATTCATTGTCAAATATTTCAACATGCTTGATAAAAACCTGTGGATTGTTGATCAAATCAAAGTATTTTGCAGGATCTTTAATGTATTCAGTTTGTGTCATGAGTTCCCGTTGAGCCAGTTTCCCCCACAAACAATTGAGCATAATTTTGGCAAAAGACCGTTTACCAGGATTTTTTTTAACCAAGTTTGCATCAAGTTCAACACCTTCTGCATTTTCGTAGTCAAGAATAAATTTTTCTTTGTCTGATTCTGACTGACACCAACCAGGATAACCACTGGCCTCTTGCTTAATTTTCAGAAAGTTGTCAACATAACCTTTGAAAAATTGATCCGATAAAGAATCAAAATGCCATATTTCATAGACATGAAGCAAACAATAGCCATTATCCAGAGCTTTAAAAAGTTCAAGAGTCACCCAAGTTCCTACCAAGGCTCTATCATCTTGTTCATGAGTACAAACAGATAAACTATCTTCTGCACATTTTCTACACAATGGAAACATCATTTTGTTGTTGCAATGTAATGGCAAAACAGGGTGCAACAAATTAGCTGGGGGCAAAACTTTGCATTTAATGAGACCTTCATATTGACGAATATTGTCAATGTCAATATTTTCTGTTGTCAAAATCGAGGGATGACCTACAGGGTATGATTTGTATTTACACACAAATGGGTAGAGTGAACAGATATCAATGTATTTGATTTCTTTTTCATCTTTAGAGTCAATATCATGAGATAATTTTATGGCATTACATCTCCCCCCATATAATCCTTCCCGGGGATCTATTGGATCACAATGTGGAAATATTGATTCAATATATTTTTTGTATTCTTTGTCTTTGAGTTTTACATCAAACTCATGTTCCCACATGACATGAACATTGTAACCTTTTTGTTTAATGTAAGCTATCCTATTCATTGTTTTTTCAAACAGAGATTGCATGGTTTCCCCATTAAATGGATTTGTTTGTAACCGATTTGGATAGCAAACTGGACATCCGTGATACAGATCCCCATGAAACTCATACACAGTGTTGGATTCTTTATGAAAGCCATCTACACTATAAGGTCCAATTTCATATTCACCCCCGTTTTTTGCATGCTGAATAAAAATATTATTTTCATTTGCAACACTTTGAATCCAGCGTATTCCCTTGATAGAAAAACGACGTTTGGAGGAATCTTTGCTGGAAATAATTGCAATTTGACCTTCTGGCAAATAAGAACTACGCCATACTTTATTGCATGCATCTGCAATTGTTATAGCTTCAAGAAAAGGATCGACTCCTCCATGTTTGATGAAAACCTTTCTGAATTGACCACAACCCCTTCTCAAAATGTCTACATCTGAACGACAGTATTCTTCCATCTCCTTTTTGAAATCAAAGATTTTACCATTTGTAACCTGCTCGTTATACCATTGCATAAAGTTTGATCTTGCTTCAGGAGACATAGAATTTGGTATGTAATATGGACTATCCAAAAATGGACCAATATAATCCTGAAAATCATCCGTATTTGCTAAATGCGGAAAAAAACCCTTTCGTAATTCATCAAGTCCAAATGTAACAGGAAACTTGGCTAAACCAAAACTCATGAAATTGTATGAATCAATCAAACAAACACCATTTAGTTCCAATTTCATAATATTGTTTCCATTCATGATTAATTTTGGTAGTTTTGTTCCTTGTTGAATAATATTTTTCAAAATGAATTGCCCATCGTAAGCTTTGAAATTGTGTGCAATTGCTGTCATACTTTTGTGACGATCAGCGAAAAGCCAGGTACAAAATTCATGTAAAGTGTTATTTCCTTGAAATATAACTTCTCTACCTTCACTAAACTCACTGCATGTTGTGCAATGAAAATCAAGTGGTTTATCAATACATATGTCACAAGCTCTATGAGCAATACAATAATTTGGAATGTGGACACCAGTATCTTGTTTACATTCAAAGTCAAAAAATATAAACAATGGTTTTTTTTATCTTTTCTTCACCATCAACGTATTGTTCTGTCTTACTTTCGTAAGGTTGAATATGACAACGATGGTCAAGATTTGTTATCTGTTTGCAAAAGCGACACTTTTTCTTTCCTGCACAAATGTGCTTTCCTTTTCTAGATTGAAACTGTTTTCCACATTTCCTGCAATTTTTTACCAATTGACAAATGGATTTGTGTTGTTTTCCATAAACACTCTTATGGTTGTCAAAACAGCTTCTATTAAAAAATATTCTATGGCATTGGTTGCATTCATATGAATTACCACTTGACATACATTTAACATTTCCAAAACAACCCTTACATTTATTTGGGCACAGATGACTTTCTCTGTTTTGGTAAGCAACGTCACAGAATTCACAATAATAACTACATCCTAAAAATCCTCTGATATTTGTGATGTAGTCATAATGGTTTTGGTGAAAATACAAATGTATAACTTTGGTTTTGATGCTTTCTACACCAGGATGCAAATATACCATTTCTACTGATGAATGTTGCTGATGTACCTTAATAACATAATCTTTTGCATACAAATAAGTTTGAATAATGTTGTATTCATCCTGCCCACAAGGAGTTGATGGTGAGATACCTGTTTCCTCAAGCAAGTTCTCAGCTTCGGTTTTCTGAAGATTTCGATCAGGATTTCGAATAAGTCCCCATCTTTTTTTCCACTCCTCGGTAGGTTCACGATTGACATGACACATTCCAACAACGACCGCTCTTGCAAAGCACATACTGTCTTTGGTATTGTTAATTTGTACTAACGATGTTTTCTTCTTTGCAAACACAGCAGAATCTATTGTTGATTTTGCCATCCTACCACATCCTTGTGGTGGGTGGGTATGCGTAACATCAAATGTCATGTTTCCATCATTCATCCGAAAATCTGCATTGGATTGTAACACTTTTTCAATTTCATTCAAAATAATACTTCCAGTCAGTTGAGCGGCGTCTGTAAAAGGAATATGAATCCCCATATCCAAAGCTGGGTGATTAATCGTCATTCTGATTTTATCCGATGGTTCGGTGTGTAACATCGAATTGATTTGTTTGGTAACATCATCAAATAATGGTTCAAGTTGGTGTGGAGGTAGTTCCTCAAAGTTTTTAAAACTTGCATGTAATAAATGTGATTCCGTTCTAAATTTGCGGGACTGTTTGTTCGTCATAGATTTCAGTTCGTACATTTTTTCATATCCATCATTTCAGATTTTTCATCGGTGCACTCATTTTCTGAAGCACTGTCTTGTATCATCTTCACAGGTTTCTTTTTAGGTGAAAAAAAGTCATCATCGCTATAATTCTCCGATTCACTTTCTTCCGTAACTTTAATTCGTTTCCATTTTTTCTTTACAGGTGAATTACTCTCTTTAAATACCATCTTGATACGTTGAAATCTAGTTTAACATTGGTTTAAAGACCGTAACATCAAGACATTTTATAAACTCGCTCATGATTCAAAAACCACCGGATCGTATAAATAGAAGTCAAACATGAAACAATGTAACATTTACATTTCATTCTTCTTACAGAACAGACGTAATATTAAAGTTGTCAAAATGGCAGAGATTGTAAACAACTATCAACCTGCAAAAATATGCTATGTATATGTTAATTCATATACGCACGAGTATGAAATTACCAACATTCCTACCGACTACGAGATCAAGCATGTGGGAGTTTATGTTGGGGCGTTTTCATCTTACGACCAGTTCAACCGGGGTGTCTACCAGATTTTCAAATATCGACAATTTGACATACTCGGTATTGATGAACTTTACAGGCCGCATCAAAGCAGACCTAAGTTTTGCTTCGTGTGTCACGACGACGGACATTGGTCTAGTAATTGTCCTGAAAAGACAAAACGCGTTGGAATCTATACGTATGTGTACGTAAACCCGGTTACGCATCAAGTTTTGTTTTCAACACAAAACGAACTTTCACAACATCGGGACATGGATTTCGTTGGGACATTTACATCGTATTGTAACGAGTATAGCCGATATTGTTTGAAAACAAGAAAAAGTGTACGCATCATCCCAACGGAAAGGATATCTGCAACAACTCTATCAACTCAAACTACGGAGGTAATCAAAACAGACAACAATCAGTCTGTACAAACTTTGGATTCGAGTGAGAAAATGGAAATAGTCGACAAGGACAACAAAATCAAATTTGAGGATCAACCGAAAGAGGAACCGAAAGAGGAACCGAAAAAGGAACAACCGAAAAAGGACTTGAAAGAACAATCGAATTCAAACATAAACTGTTTTTTCTGTAAATCAAAAAAGCATAAGAAAGGTGAAGTGTGTTCTTTAATTGTTAAGAAAGAAAGTGCAAAACCTCAAAAGCGAAAAGGACGTGTATGTTCTGGTATTCCAAAGAAAAAGAAAAAGTTAGAATTGTAAATATTTATCAAAGTGTAATGAACTCTCAAGTTAATATTGTTCCAAGAAATGTTTTAAAAATTTTGTTGTATGTTTAACTGTTATCATATGTTTAAGAAAAAATAAAAGTATGTAAACCATTTCAATTGTTTTTTATTATTTTTGTTTAGAAAGTTTGACAATTTCAAGAAGAATCTTTCGAAAACATTGTGTAGCCCTTAAAAGGGCTTCCGTGGTTTCCCCTATTGTTTTAGAAATAGGTTAGACCAGGATATAGTTGTTGGAGTTTAGCCTTCCAAGCAACATTTTCAGTTGGAGGCATAAACTCCGAAAGGTCCGGGTATATGTTACCCATCTTAACGATGGGTGTACGAGTATAATACTCATACCCTCGCCTTTCAAAGAAAGCACAAAGTGCTTTCCGCCGATGGTTCTTCACCTCTTCCTCCATCAGCTCCTCCTCCTCCCTGATCCTGTCATCGTTGGATCTTTGCTTTGACTTGCCAAACAGTCGGCGAAGAAATTTCACAAAAGACTTCATTTTCAGAAATATGATTTAAAACAATCAAATCATACCTTTTTATACAGTTGTGTTGACCTACTAACCTACTGACCTAACAGATAACTTTAACATTTTCGTTGACCTACTGACCTACTTCTTAAATATTTAAGATACTTCTTAAATATTTAAGAAATCAACCAATCAGAATGATGATACTTAAACATTACGGTATGCGTGAATTCTGAAAAAGTTATCTTCAGTTTTTATGCTAAAACAGTTTTTATCATCACAAAATATGATGTTATATTTTAAACAAATAAAAAAACTTTCAGAGGCTTTGGGGGTTAAAATATGTAGGGTCACTTCAAGCATGTGCATATTTTAAAAGGGGATACATTTCTTTATCATCATAAGATGCTCATATGGTAATACATTTTGACAATTTGAAAAGGAAATCTTTTCGTGGGATATGGTTGGCCCTAAAAAGGGCCGTTTGGGTGGAGACTGTTCAATGATAACAGCCTCCAATCTTCCCGCAAGCCGGACACTTGCTCGCACTTCGGCGATCAAGTCGCCTTAGCTGCTGTGCGTCCAGCCCGGCATTTAGGTAGAACGGCGGCTCATCGTCGTCGTCCCAACATTCCTCGCTTTGCGGGAAAAGCGGGGGCTGTGGCGGTGGCGGTGGTGGAGGTGGCTGCGGTGTCAACTGTCTCCTCAGTTGCTCAAGTTGGTCGGAGACCATCTTGACTTGGTTAATTAAGTCAATAACTTGACGCCTTGCTGATTCCATATTGCTATGAAGTTATGACTGTTTTCAGATTTGCAAGCTTTTTTATACTGCGCATTCCGATACTTAAATATTTAACCAATCACGTTTTTAAAACTAACGTACACTTCTATTGGACGTTACTTCAGTATTTCATTAATTCATTGGACGTTATTCCTCTAATTTCATTGGATATTATTTCAATCCTCTTTGGCGGTATAAAAACGACGTCATTTCATGTAAGCGTTATCATTTCAACTTTGTAGCTGAACGGAACAACCATGGAACTCAACTTTGACGAATTACTTGCTGAGGCGTTCAACTCTCATGACAATCAGATACCATCTGATATGATGTCAAATACCATTGGACCTGAGAGTTACCAAACACAGCAATACCATTACCAGCCTGATAATTCAACACAAACAACTATGCTGCCAACTGGGGACAATACGTTACTTCACACCATTTTGAATGAAGTTCGACATCTGAAGTCACAGCAAGACAGTGTAATGAACAGTATCCTGAGCGAATTACAGACATTTAACTTTCACCTTACAAAGCTGCAATGTCTGGATACAAGTATTCAACAACTCAACCATACCATTGACAAGCTCCAGAAGTCAACTTATCTGGAAATGGAAGTTACATCGACACCAGTAAAGTTGCCGATTGAAATTGATTTGGACAAAACAAGTCTGCATAAACTAGTAAATGCATTAGCAAATGCTGTAAAACAGACACAGACAACCTCCTCACAACAATCAACATCGAGAAAGCGAAAAACCACAGTTCCAGCAGAATCACCCAAAAAGCAGAAAGCAGTTGACAAACACCAATTATCCGTTGCCACCGGTCAAGGAAAACACGAAAAAAACATCAACAACTTCAAGATACCACGCATACCGAAGAAAAAGAACTAACATCCGAACACAGCTTTGTTCCATAGGGAACACACCAAACGGCCCTTTTCAGGGCCAACCAGTTCTCTCGAAAGAACTTCTCATATTTGTCAAGTCGTTTTACTTTAAGGGTTAAAGAGCACCATGGTCATATACCACAGTTCTCTTATGTTTACGTCCGTCAATCAATCTCAGAATTCGAACTTAGTCATTTTTACTCAAAATTCGAACTTAGAAAATTTTACCTCAGAATTCGAACTTAGTCATTTTTGCTCAGAATTCGAACTTAGAAAATTTTACCTCAGAATTCGAACTTAGTCATTTTTACTCAAAATTCGAACTTAGAAAATTTTCGATCCATTTTCGGACTTAGAAATTTTCAGGGGTATTCTTTCTTATTTCTTACCCTAACCTAAGAACTTATAACTTTATAACAATTTTTTCAACTTTTTACCCAGGAACCTACGGACTTGGTCATTTTTGAACAATTTTTCCAACTTTTTGCCCAGGAACCTACGGACTTAGTCATTTTTCAACGATTTCTGTTCCAGACTGCCCTACCACCCCAGCCAAGGAGGGGACCCTGGAACACCGGCTTGTTCCAGGGTCCCCTCCTTTACTACTCAAGTAGGCCTAAGGCTTGTTTTTCGAAAACAGAGGCTACACAAAACCACGTGTTGCGCATTTCACGGCAAGGATATATTACACGATATAGGTGACGAATGACGAGCTTATGAATATTCCAGGAAATCTCGCAAGTGTGAATCGCTTTTCGGTAAATCTAACCGTTCGCAAACCACCTCAAGACAAAATGGTACCGAAATGGTTTCCTTCGATGTACACCCATCTAAACCAATGCTTTCACATTTATTGTCGTCCTGTGAGTAATTGTGCGTTGATTTGTTTTAGTATCCGCTACAACTAAACGAGAAATTATCTATGTATGAATTATTTACTCCTTTATATCAATGTTTTCTAAATGACGTTTTAAAGACAATTCCATTGGTAAATACTGTTATATGTGTCGGCTTAAGATAACTTTCAATTTAGTTCAAAACAACTTATTGTGTGATAGACATGGGGCACATTATGGCGCTTTTCTTATTGCCCCATGGGCGCTTTATGTGTTTTTTATATTTACACATTGAGATAAAAGAAATAATTTCTCAATTTTAGCACTATTTTCCGTTGTCACTACGGCGTCTAACAATACGACGTATTTATATTTGCCCTCATCTATGATTGTCGTTTGTAATTGCTTTCAATTGGGACATGTTACATTTTCAATGTGTTTAACGTTTCGCCTTGTCAACGGGCTCTTCTCACAATCCAACAGGAAGTTGTATGTTAATAACGACCATCAAGTCGCGGCTCTTCTTTTTTCTTATTTACCTCTCTTTGTCTTCAAAGGGTTGGTTTGGCAGGTGCCTCGTAAAAACGTGCTGAACACACAATATATGAGGGTAATGAGGAATTAGCGGTGTCGTTAATTACGGGGTAAACCTCTCGTCTCAAGCAGCCTACACCTATACTTAAGCCTGAGTTATAATTGTTCCTCTCTCCGGGAAAAAATAACGTAAGCCTGAGTAAGATAGTGCGTTGCATGACATTAAATAACAACACGTTTGTATAAGTTTGTTCCTCTCCCCGAGTCGTTGAAACATACATATAACAGTTCAATGTAGAAAAGAACACAGTTATTTTTTTGTTTTGCATTTGGACGATGTAAACAATGACTGTAACACCGTGCATGACAAGGCATTAAAGTACAACACGTTTATATAAGTTAGTTCCTTTCTACGTGAAAAATTACGTTAGCCTTTGTAACAAAGAGCGCGACATGGTATTAAAGAATAATACGTTTGAAAGATATCGGCACATGGGCAATATTTTTCCTAACAATTTTATGCTTTAGGTTTGCGTAATTTTTGAACAACATTCCCTCTTATTGCAATACTCGGTGTACAGATACTACCATGTTTATCAGTTTTGACTTACGCAAATAGTTTCCTTAAAAGCACGTGGAAGTAGATTAATATTATATCAAACTATATTATTTTGTAAACTTTTGGTCAGATTTAAAAAGTTATCACAAAGAACCCATCACCACGACTTAAACATGAAAGCCAACGAGAAATAACACAGATCAGCCAGTTAATTCAGATTGTCCGATTCTTCATCCCTGACCTGGTCACGTGATTCATATTTTTTTAACCGACCAATCAAAATTCGTTATTGGAATATGTTCCTTATTAAAACGGTACCATGGTGATCAGGGAAGATCAGTCGCATAGCGTCTATGAAGTGCTATAGTACTTCTGTACATTTTGTTTAGAAATTTAGAAAGGAATCCATGATGAAATGAAATTCCCGGAGCAGCAGTTTAGTTTGACTGTTGGTAATTCCCGAAGGACTGTGTAAATCATCGACTTAAAAGCATTGAGAAAAACCAGACTGCGTTTATTTAATATACACAGTGACTAATTTCCCAATGCAGTGCATAATTGTCCATTGAAGTACTTATGTATGGTGATCATTGTTTTTATGTTCTAAGATGAAGAACATATCTTTTCAAAGCGAAATACCTTATTTCAGGAAAAAAAGAGAAAAGGAAAACATTGTGTCCATAACTCTTAATAAAAAAAAAAGAAAAAAAAAAAAAAAGCGGCACCAGAACAAGACATTGCATTGAGATGGGGATCATGCCCCGGACTTACCAGTTATAAGAAAAAGACTACCCATGAAATCTAGGTACGTTATGCATAAATTAATATGTATTGCTCGAAGAGAGACACCAGTGACGTGTTATTGATTGCTTTTCTCAATATTGAAATAAGAAGAAATATTGTTTTGGAGTAAAGCTCATTTACAGCATCTTATGCTGTAATTATTGAAAACAGTTACCCTACCCTTGGTTAATTTATTTTATGGAGTACCCACGGTCATATGAACTGATTCTTATGAGTGTCCACAAAAAAGGTTTTGAGAAAGTGATAGGAAGATATTAAGAAAAGTTTTTTTTTTTATTTTTATTTTTCTTTAACTTCTTGTTTTCATTCCATCTTTCAAATATTATAACGAAATAAAAAAATCGGCTAAATTTGCTTTACCTGCAATCGCCATATCTCCGCGTTTCCGCTTCGGCGTCTCGGCTGAAAAAGAAAGGATACCTTTGAGGGCATAAAGCATTGTAGAACGGTTTGACGAGCTTTACTGTACATACATACATAGATAGAGATTAAGATGACATGGTTTCGGACCTCGTAACCTCTTACGGTGTGAGCTCGGAAAGTCGTATGGGTTCGCTCAGATTTATAGCCCATTAATCGGCAGTTTTCGGTATATTCCGGCAGGTTTAACGAGCTTTACTGTGCATACATACATAGATATATAGATATAGATTAAGATGACATGGTTTCGGACTTCGTGACCTCTTCCGGTGATAACTCGGAAAGTCGTACGGGTTCGCTCAGATTTATAGCCCACCGATCGGCATTCATCGGCGAATTCCGGCTGGGCGAATCAATTAGGTTTAGCGGTACCATGGATGCGTTTCTATTTGAATAGGCTCTTCATGATAAAGTTAGTCGTGTTTTCACGACGGTTTTACACTATTACATAGTGTTTATCATGGTGGCTAGTGGGCCTATACATTTTTCTGTCATTGTCAAACAATAGATTTATCACTTACATAGAAATAAAAAATAATTCTGGACCCAAACTTTACTTCGACATGCACAGTTTATAATATTAAATGCTGGCTAAAGTACATGTTGTGTTCTATCAATAATGTGTACGTGTATATTTGACTAGCAGTGATAAAACATCTTATGATGGGCGATTGCAATACAAGTTTGTTCGACTAATAAATAAATTAGACATATCAACGTATGTTACATTACAAATGTGAGCGTGTTTATATAAATAGCAGTGATACCGTATTTCATGATCGGCAATTGCAACACAAGAATCTATGACGAATTGCCAAACAGTAAATTTCGTTGGTTTGTTATACATTAACGTCTACGTCCGTACGTATTTGACTAGCGGAGATAATACGTTTCATGATGAGCAGTTGCAACACGAAGCTCTATGACAAATTACCGAATAATCGCCTAATAATTCGTCTTCTACATTCTTATTGTAGACCACTGTGATAAAGTCTGGATGTCACCAGGGAACGGATAAAAACCAACGTGTCATTATGGCTACTCACACTAAATGATCAAAACACTGCATGTAATTTATGACTGCATGGCAATCAATGAACGATATACCTAATGCAGGATCTCGTATTTCCCAGACACCCATGCAACACCCGTTAATTTTGATAAAGAATATGTTGCTGTTAAGCCATTTATAGAATTTGCAAGGTTTTTACGAACGTTTCAAGAGTATTTCATTTCACCACGGTTTACTAGACCCAATTCTTAGTTTGCATATTTCTTCTCATCAAAACTGCTCAAACTTTCAATTCTTTTCTCAGAGCTCTTGTTTTAATTTAACTGAAAATGTGTTAATACGGCGAAAAAGCACCATTCAACATCCGTCTGATCTGATGCCGCACCGTGGATAACGAGCTTATTAACGTTCATCATATAGTATCAGCATGAAGCTAAATATAATCTACCGAGGTAATGGATTTCGTCTAACCAATTTGTGATGAGCACTTAAATCATCATATTCGCGAATCGATATCTATAATCATATTCACAAGATTAATGGATATCTCCCGCGGCTAAGAACGGAAGGACACGCTATTGCTGTGACGCTGTTCGATTTTTGACGGGCAGGTTGGTTTAACACTTCTTTTGGTCAGGGAAAAGGTATAAAAGTTTCGCTTCATTTCGGATAAACACCCGCTCGCGAAGGTTGCAGGGGTGTCCGAAAAAGCCGAAAGAGTCATCTTTAAGCGAATAGCTCGGGATAGGGTCTTTTTAATTGCCAGAAAACATGTTGATTGATCAAGAATCATTAGATTAGTAAAATGGGTATTTTACATCTACTTTAGCGTCTACATTTATCGCATACTCAATACAAGGTATTTGGGTATAACAAAACACAACTTTACATTTATGGTGAGGGTTTGATGAAAAGGTTCAAGGGCGTGTTAAATAAAGAAAACAAGCAGGTTAAAAAAGAAAAGAAAAATCATAAAGCCTGGTACTAAACTAATAAAACACAGAGCAAACACATTCGGTCATTAACCCATACTAAATATCAGCATTCGACTCATATTTATCTGAACAATCATTATACAAAATATGGTTACCATTGGCCAGTAATATGTGATGCCTTATTTTATAAATCATCCATGACCCTAAAATTTTGAGAAAGAAAAAATAGAGAACGAAACGATAAAAGACGTGCACTAAATAAATTTAGAAACCTCATAATGGGAAACATGCAGTTTGATAAAGTAAAACCGGAACCACGTTAAAAACAAGTGCTTCTGGACTCCTTGTACACAATCTTGCGAGAAATTGTCTCCTGGCTAAAAATCCCGCGAGAATTGGTCTTCATGCTCACATTCTCGAGAAGCTTGGTGAGACAGAGAACCATGCGTGCACACAGTTTCATGAGAACATGGCTCGGTTAAGACGTTTAAGAGAAAGAGATAGAACAAGCAACGCAGCTCGATGCAGTCAGACCAGTTTAGAGAGAGAACAAGCAAACACTCGTGAAGATTTGTCTTACCATTTAAGATATTAACATTGACGCTGGTCACCTGAAGGTCTGTGGCCCTGCATGTGTACACGCCGGTATCCCGCATGTCGGCGTTTTTGATTTCGAGGACGCTAGTAATCGTTTTCTTAATGTACGAGAAATCTTTAGTAATGTAAATCTGGCGGGAGCGATTTGTCTCCATCTTATTGCCGTCCTTAAACCAGTCTATCGCGTCAGGTGGTGTCTCAATGGCGGTGGCGTTGCACCGAAGGATTATGGGTTGGCCCTTATCTATGTGCAGGAGGCCGCTGATGCTGATATCTGTAAAAGAGAGTAGAACACTGCATTCAGTACGGATATAAGCAGCAGCATGTTTTTTTTGCATTTCTAACGAGCAACATTTGTCTTTAACGTGCATGTATGGGGGGTGCGTATCATGTGGACTTTTTTTTTTTACTTTTGAAAACCGTTAAGTTGCTCGAGTTCGAGTTCTAACCTGGTTACTTTGTCAGACGGTAGATAGTGCACAGTGTAGAGGAAAGCAGCAGCATTTCTCTGTTAATCCAGACGGGCATCCTGCTTTTAAATAAAGATCGGATGGGACAAAATCCCGTGGTAATGTTAGCAAGGGATTAAATGATCAGATACAATAGAGAAACACGCAGTATATATGAGTCCGTACTATGCGTTTGACATAACGAAACACAACGAATTGATGGAGCCGTGCTCATATGGCAACACTAAACCAGACACTAAGCAGTAAAAACTGGACAGTAATGAGAGTAGGCGCATTTTTCCTGTATGTCTGGGTGCGCAATAGTTTCAAAGACAATGACTTTTTGTACCATACCACGTGTCAATAGTATGTCTGTTAAGTCACGAATACACACAAACACGGTTTGCCCAAAATAGTAACATTTTTAAGGTGAAGGTCATTTTAAAACGAGGCTTGCGAGTAAACAAACCGATTCCGACGTACTACACATTACCAAAATGATCTGTGTCTCCTAGACACAGCGTTCAGACACCTTTCGGTGACGAGATTTCAATGAATTTTGATGTCCAGTCTCAAGAGGGTTTTAAGTCTAAGCATTTGGGAGCGCTTTATATATTTTTATCTGTGTGAATACTAACCCAATACCCCACTATACCACATGTTACCACACCTCTCACAAATGACTTTAAAAACCACAGCGGCAAAATGCAGAATAACTCCATTTGTTACAATGGTTTATAACTTATATCAGAGGAAAAACGTTGCTTCTTAAATATTAATTGCTCTTGCATATGAAGTTAAATAATTCACAAATCCTCATATGGGACAATGAGTTAATCAAAAGTAGTTGTAACATTTTTTATATGAAATGAGTACATAATCGAAGCAATAAAACAGTTTCAGTTGTTCATGTTGATGATACATTGTACACAAGAAAATGATCTTAGAAATTATTTTTAAAAATTGAGAAAATGCTCATAAAGATTCCATAAGATACCACAAACAAGTCGGATTTTCATATTTTTTTTTAATTTTTTAATTATTGTCTGTAATTACTAGTTAGATCTGCCCGAAATCAAATTAGAAGGAAAGGGTTAATAAAAGTTGTCACCTTTTTCCGAAGTTTTCTTTATTGCTCCTTGGTTACATAAGTATTTAGTCCTTATTACATAGGCTATTTCCAGTTCAATATTCACCATATATTTTTTACATCGATTGAGAAGGAAGTTTAAAGCTTGTTCAAAGCCACTCTCGATGACTGCTTCCTGGATACTAAACCAGTAATCTTGCAGGTTTTGTGGGTTAGTCCCATAATTTTAACCTCGCCTAATAGGGATTCGAACCCGTGACCCTCGGTACGACGCTCTACCACTGCAACAATGTCGCCCACATTTCGAATTAAAAAGGAAAGAACAAAGTAATATGGGGAATACACCTGATTGGAAATGTCTTTTGATGATTAAAAGACCCCAATTGCCTTATTATAAGTCAATCAGCTGGACGAAATGAGCAACCTACTCATCATCTATATTGAATCATTCATTTGCCTGTGCCATGCAATAGGGCTCTAAATAATCCAGAAGCATGTGTAGGAAATTGGTTTTTCAGAAGCACTTCCATTGAATGTATATGATAGCAGAAAGCTTCTTAGTTTGGAGCAAATGCTTTAAAAAATCGGCAATGTTGTGATGTTTGTAAACAAATCAGGCTGGTGCTTGGATGAAGGCAGTCTTTCGGGTTTCATTTGAAAAGTCCAGAAAATTCTATTATTCCCCAAGGGATTGGTAGTTTTCTATACTAGTGGAGTTTTAGTAAAATGTCGTACATTATAAATCTACCTGCAGGATTCTTTTTGAACAAACAAATGTAAAGCCACATGAGAGTAGTGGAAATTCTTTCTTTGTAAGAACGCAATTTGATGTAACTAAGAGACTGTGTGGTAAACTCAAATTCGGTGAACATGTTCAAAGAAGTAAGAAGCTCTTTTTGACTAAATGTGGCCCTAAATGCACGACCCGTCGTCTTATAAATATCAGTAGTGAAAAGAACGACGTATCACGGTACAATAATTAATGCAACATGTACAACGTTATTTTGGATGAAAGATAAGGAAAAATACCTGTTTTATGATAGAAAAATTATCAAATTTTATAACTGTCTATATCATTTCTTTATTTTGTGGGGTGTTATAGAAGAAATCTTATGTAGAAGAACCCCTTTACGCAATGCAATTACAGTAGGCGTTTGCCACGTGACTATTTGATTACTCGCAAAACAAGATGGCTGCGAAACCGTGTTTGTGTGTATAGGGTTACATTGTCAATATTTTCTATATCAAATAGTGCTTCATCTGGGTAAAATGGGTCGTATGATAAATTCTTTAAGAACATGTATTTGATGACTGCTCATTAGTTTGAAAGTGTTGCCAACAAAAATACAATTTCTCGACAGAGTAATATCTTTCTTTTCCAATATCTTTTTCAATAACATCTTTAGATACAAGCCTCATATCGTATAACACTTCGAAATTGTACAAACGTTATGCTTGTGTTCTCTATAAACCGTTGTCTAAACGCATTTGCTTAAACTTAACATACTTTTTTCTACAAATCAAATATAAACATATATGTACTATCATACATACGAAGACGGTTAAGCCTCCAGGACTGAAGGTGGCCACCGATAGTTTTAATTTGAAAGCTTCATTTCTCACATCATTTATGTACAATATGGTCCTTATCAATTAAAGATCCTTTCAAAATTAAAAACCTACCGAGCATATGTCAAACGACACACACAAAGAAGTTGTGTAAATAAAGCAAATTGCAAAAATGGTCAATTCCAAGGGAAATCCTTGCTGTTTATTAACGTACAAATGATATACCTATTCCATAGTTAACTTGAAATAGTCTCAAGAAGGCATTGAAGCTCTAAAGACAGTAACGTAAAGAGTTCATCGAAATGCACGGTTATGTTTTTTCGCTGACAATATGCTAGTCGGTCAGTGAATTCTTTCTATGCAAAAACAAGACTTTGGTGTAAGTATTCAAAGTAAACAGTCTATAAAAACAGTATCTACACACACTATAACTAATAACGATCCTGAAATAAAAGCACAAACTTTGATACACACGAAGGGTTTACAAGTAAAAAAGTAGTTTCTAGAAATATAAAGTAAAACAGTAAATTCAAATGTCTATAAAGATATAATTAAGTTAAACACTGTACAATAATATCATCGACATTTGGTAAATGTGGTGAATGTCATATAGTTTCTCTTCTAACAATTTGTCCAAATGAATCTTTATTTTCTAAGAACCAGTGTAATAAACTTGAATAAATTGTATATCAAGATCGTAACAACAAATCATTCGAACACCTCTTTCAAGTTCGTAAGCGATTATACGACCGAAATGCTGCGAAACCATCACAAACGTACTAGCTTAACTGTTTACAGAGTCGAATGCTGTGTATAGGAACAAAACGGAACGTTTGTAACAAAGTACAACAAAAAATATAATTGTTAAGGTAGAATACCCATAATCCGCCAGTTAGAAAGTAATTCATACATCGGATTACTTTGGTCGCTCTCGATAAACATCCGTCGGTGCCGAAACTATTCGTTTTTTAACGGATAGTGCCGGCCCAAATCGATGTATACTGAGAACGACCAAAAGTGATCAAACGCAAGAATGAATTTCAAATTGGCGGAACATGGATATTCTATCTTAATTCTATGTTTTCGTATTAATACAATAGACGCTAACTATCCATCACTAGCTATCATTTCAATTGTACAAGTTTGAAAGAAACTGTACAATAAGATCGAAGGAACAAGATAGATAGATATCTTTTATTTGACCACCACACATGTGTATAGTCATTTTAACAATACAAACAAAATAAACATACAATATATATACAGGTCAATAATCAAAAATACAATTACATACATTTTGAATAATTACTTCTTTTTCAATGTGGATGAACTACATAAATAATTATGTTATATTATGCGTGAACGATATTCTTTCTTTAAAAGCAAATTTAAGATATATTGCCAAACAAGAATGATAAAATGAGAAATCCATGTCATGGAATTAAAGAGAAAATGCTATATTTTAACTCATTGGTTTCTACATTATTTCACAGTGAAAGTATTCAATTTTGCAATACTCAAACAGGGTTTTCCTTATAGTGCTGAAACCGACTTCATGCTTATGCAAACAGGTTGGATCCAGGCCTGTTTCCAAGTAAATTGGCTGCTTGCCTCTGATCTAACCTGTTTGCTATCTTTCGTCAACAAAATCAAGCAGATATTTAAGGTTTTGGAAAGCAGACGACACAAATATATATTTCTAGAAAATTACCCAGCATTCTAAGGGCAAAACGAAGAAAACATTTATTTTGGGTTATAGAACCTTTTTTATAACATAGGTTTCTACTCAAAGTCATAACGATTAAGTGCATCTTTGATAATCACTTCTAACGCCTGCTTTGTCTTTCAAATGTAGCCACTCGTTAAACGTTTTATTAGATTGATGGGTGTGCAGCAGTTACCAGATGTAAACACTGGTCTAACGCTTATAACAATAACCACAACAGCTGCATTGTTTCGACGTGCACCGAATGTTCCAGATGAAGTGGGGGATTGTTTAAACAAGGTCACGAAGTAAAGGTATGGATTATAACAACGGTTATCAAAATACTTCAGGCTTTCTTAAAGCCATAGTTTCGCCCATTTACACTAAAGTTGTGGAATTTCTGGGATAATTGACATTTAACTTTAACGTACTTTGAATTCCCTTTTACAAAGGAACTAAGACGGTAACACGTTCACATGATGCTTTTTAAATAAGATTTGTTCACAATTAGCCATAAAACAATGTCAGCTGAGAATTATCAGTAACCAATGAAACCCGAATGTTGAATGTTCACGTTGTTTGTACTGGATACATGACATTCGTTAACCCTTGCGCTTCTTGCTATTTAAGATGTAACTGGAATGTTAACAATTAAGTTGAATTGGTGGGTTCATGATGTGTGAAAATAACACTTTAAAACATAGATAATAGATAGAACAGGCGTTATATTTCATGGTCCTATGGTGTTGCGCTATGTTTCAAAATATTCTATCATAATTCATATTTCATTTTAACCGGTTTTGCAGTTTTTCTGAGCGGTAGTATGCTTTTAAAGGTACTCGTTCACAACCTTTAAGCTTCCTTCACAATCGATGTAAAACAATAAGGTAAATATATATATATATATTAATAATGGAAACAGGATGACAGATAGAGCAATAGTTCTAAATAGTGTGCAACCCACCCCGACATGTGTACATACAACAAATGGATTGTTTATTAGGGATTACCGACCAAGCGTCAGGGGTCCTCATAAAACTGCCATAATCCATTTATCGGAATTATGCTGTCTCCGGAATATTGTGTTGTCGAATGTGATATAAAGGCAGCAAAAGTTTATCGTGAATATTGGTCGGTGACGTCGTATTCACCTCCTTACTCCATACTACCTCGCATTACCGCATCGATAGGCTTGATCCTTTAGGAACCGGTTTGACAAAAACAAATGATAAACAAAATTCTCCCTGTGACCAATCTATCCTTGCATCACAATGGTTTCTACCCAATACCATAACGTAGATGTAATCTTGTCGTCGGCTGTTCTTTTGGATTTGGAGCAGTCACAAATTTCCATTTCACAAAATGTATTCATTCAATCAATACCTCAGACACAAGTTTGTAATGAATTCATCCATTTTTGACATTGGGCCATTTTTGATAGTTAGTGAACCTATCCCTTTGTTTATCAGCCTGTTAGGTATACTGAAAGGAACCATGGACACACCTATATCGAAACCATAATTATAAGTATGACCCGAGGGTCGTGAGTTCGAATCCCGTTAGTAGGGGGATCTGCCTTGCGAACTTTCATTAATCCACATTCGGCGCGAGTACTGGTTATGTTTCCAGGAACCAGAGTCGAGAGTGATTAATCTAAGTTGCAAGAAATTGTTTCACAATCGATGTAAAATAAATAAGTTTAAACTAAACTAATTTATTATTGTGTCGTATATCTGAGCAATGAAATGTATAATTATCTAAATAGTTCTTTGCGTAAAAAAAAAGTAAAAGCCACGGTCGAGTTTGTACGCCGTTTTGAATTATTATCTGTCATATCACACCAATATCTTTTAGAGAATATTCATATTCGACGGATCAATTGGATCCAAAATTTAACAATTCTGTTTAGGGCACGAGTTATACGATAAACGGAGTTTAACGTTGTGTGTCTCAAGAGTGCAGTTAGATTCTACATTTTTGGAAAGAAATCTATTGGAAATAGAAGAAAGAATTTGAAAGTATATCCCAACATCTAAATGGCAACTATAAACATGTATGATCTAACGTTATTGCCTAGCCGTAGTAGCGTATTGCATGTTAACTGACGTATCTCGTGTGCATGAATTGCACGCTCGGATCAGCGAGTGCAGGTTTCTATTGGCTCACCCATTGATACGAATAGCAGACGATAGAAACAAGCACGTAAAAAAAGCAAAAATAAAAACGCAAATCCTTTATGGAGTTTTGCAGAAACCAATGTGGCAAAAGGATAAATTGCTCATCATGAGCAATTTATCATTTTGTCGCATTGGTGTCTGCACAATACCATGATAATTTGCGTATTTCTGTTTTGGTTCACCAATTTTCATGTAGACGAATTTGTGACTAGTCACAAGATCTAATTCTAAAGAACAAAAAATAAAGATGAAAAAGCCCGCAAATTCTTTTTGGAATTTTACAGAATCCAATGTGGCAAAAGGATAAATTGCTCATCGTGAGCAATTTATCGTTTTGTCACATTGGTGTCTGCACAATACCATAATAGTTTGCGTATTTCTGTTTTGGTTCACCAATTTTCATGTAGACGAATTTGTGACTAGTCCAAATCGATACGAATAGCAGACGATCTAAATCCAAAGAACAACAAAAAAAAAATGAAAAAAAAACCGCAAATTATTTTTTCGAATTTTGCAGAAACCAATGTGGCAAAAGTATAAATTGCTTATCATGGGTAAAAAGTGGTAAAACGACCATATTTCCACAAGCTTCAACGATTTGATACGTGTACAACATGGCTTTCATGAGATTATTGACAATGGCGAAAGTATTGACTTGCAAAAGAATGCTTTATTTCCCTATTCAAGAACGAATATATCCTTCGTAAAAACGCATGTTAATGGACACATTTTGAAAATGAATGACGATCAAAAACATATGCGTGCACAATTTTTTTAAAAGAAAAATAGATTCCATTCGAACGTTATTGCGTTTATCAAAATATTTAAGGATGAAAATTGTCAAGGGGTAGAACACCGGCCTCGGGAAACGAGTGCTGTGGGTTCGGATCTCGTTAGTAGCGGGGTCATTTTACACTTCGCCCGAAGACTGTTTAATTTACTTAGGAAGCAAAATTGAATGAACGATTTAGCTAAAGAACTTGTTTCATAATTGATGTAAACTATACGGTATAAACCATAAACAAACAAAAAGATCCGGAGAAAGCGTCATATCAATCTTAAAATCATGAAAGATGATGATATTGAGTTCAATTGCACTGTATTGCACGCATATTATCTCTCCATGTTAAGTGTATGGTATACAGATGCGTGTTCGTTGTACTTGAGGGACTTGATATTGTTTTAACCCTTTACCAAACGCCAAATTTACGATCGTCCAAATTGAAAGAGCTTGCATAGAATCTATTTTTTCGAAGTTTTGTAGAAGAATTCTCTGTCTAAGGCAGTCAACAAATCTTACAGCCCTTTATGGGGAGTTAGGTCGCATTCCCATGCAAATACATAGACAAATGATAATGCTTAAATACTGGGTAAAACTGATATCTCTAAATGAGCAATCTATCTTATTTAAGCTGTATAATATGCTAAAAATAGACACAGAAAATAATCTCACATACAACGGTAAAAATTGGGCTTACCACATCAAAAACACTTTAAACAATATTGGATTATCAAACATTTGGGAAAACCAATTATACATGCGAGTCAATTTTACCGCAATAAAACAACGCATATTAGACATCTATCAACAAAATTGGTATTCATCAATAAGTAATTCACCTCGTCTTTATAGCTATAGTTTATTCAAAAGTTCATTTATTATGGAACAATATCTCGACATCATTCATGAATCAAAATTCAGAAAGGCTCTTACAAGGTTTAGAACATCAGCACACGAGCTAGAAATAGAAAAAGGACGCCAAAGTAATATTCCCAGAAATGAGAGAATATGTAGGAATTGTAATTCTGGTCAAATAGAAAATGAATTTCACTTTTTATTAATTTGTCCAAAGCATATAAATTTAAGATCAAAATATATAAAGAGGTATTATCATACATGGCCAAATATGCATAAATTTGTCAATTTATTATCAAATCCTTCAAAGAAAATTATTTTTAATCTGTCAAAGTATATATATTATGCTCAACGCAATCGAAATTGAATGACACCTTTAAATGAATGAAAAGCTCTTCTGTAAATCCATGTCTTTGTTAAAATGTTTGTTAAAATTGCTATATAACATGTTATGTTTATAATGCAATAAAATATTATGTATGTATGTATGCATACGGCATTTCAAAATGTGATGAAATTGAAAAATAATCTCCTGGTAGGACAGAAAACATTGTGAGAAAAGGAGAAATTGCTCGTTAAAGGCAATATCTTCATTTCCCACTTACGCTTTGAACATGGTTTACTCTCATGGCTTTTCTGTGGAATCTATAATGGGTTAACGCCGTGTCAATATTTTCAGTTATGTAACGACCGTCCTGTAACCAATAACACCAGGCCTTTGCTCTTTGATGTAAAGTGACTTGCCAAAGGACACTCTCATGAAACGAGAGGAACCACTGGGGCTTAACTAGGGACCACAGGGTTTCAAGACCACCAACATCGCCAATTGGCCACGAAGGACCCTGTTCTGTACTGAGGCTTGAGAGCTTCATTTATCCAAACAAGTACAGATATCAAATTATGCGTCACCAACCTGGATTGTTTTATAAGAATCAAACAATGAACCATTCAAAGTTGCCGTAGTTTGATACAATGACAGAAAATATCGAACAGAATAGGTCCTGCCTGGCTCAGTGGTTAAGGTAATATATTATATGCTTTTATAAAATCACTACATCACTATAAGGCACATAATATAGATTGTTAACAATCAAATTTCAAATAATTAAAATAAAGTTCAAAATTGTGATAATAGAGTTATAGCAGAAATGGTAATCTCTACAAATGAGTACACCTACAATGAGTGAAATCGTTAATGTTGAACGAGGGTATTGGCTAAAAAGCAAACGCACTCTAACAAGAAACAACACCGACAAAACAATATAGGAACCTAGCGAAAATGTAATACACGAAATCATTCTCAGATATCAAGATTGAACATTATCATTTTCTTTGTGATTGATAAACACACTGTGACCGATTAAGAAATCGTTGGTCAGGAACAAATTCTTTTTTCATATTCTTCCTCTAAGCTTTAATTGTATTAAAACGATTTTAGTTGGAAAGATAGGTATAAAAAAACGAAGAAATAACCCCCCCATACTTTTAGATCATTATTTTAACCCTTAAAATGCTAGGTGGTTTTCAAAAAAAAATATTTGTAGTCCACTTTCCAAAACCTTAAATATCGGCTTAATGTTAATGAGGAAAACCCCCCAGAGTAGCAAACAGGTTAGATCACAGGCCAGGCGCCAATGTACTTGGCGGCTGGCCTGTGATCTAACCTGTTTGCATAAGCATAAAGTCGGTTCGAGCACTATAAGGGTTTAAACCACATCAATTAATGATTGAAGGTTGCGATAAAAACACCAATCTATTAGTTATATATGGAAAACCAAACTAATTAGACGTCATACATTGAACCATTGATCAATTATGTATATACTCGACGCCAAAGAGCCAATATGTATTCTTTGTAATATTGTCTTGACCATATTTTTGAAATGTTTTGTAAATGTCCAATAGCATATTTTGTTGTCGAATGCCAAGTAAAGTTGAGTTGAGTTGTTATATAACCAAATGATGATTCTGGTTATTTCAAAAACTCTATTAAGATTGTAATGTTTTGTTGATGGCAGCAGTTGTGGTTTAACGGTTAACTCTTTACCAAAAGCGAAATTTTTTACTGTCCCAAAGTGAACGAGTTTGCAGACGACATTGCAAAATGTGGCGAAATTGAAAAGTAATCTTCTGATAGGGCTGCAAACATTGTGGGAACAGGATAAATTGCTCGTTAAGAGCAATTTCCCCTTTTCTCACATCGTTTCCCTAAGTCGTCTGCAACAAGCCGGTCAAATGTCGTTATTGCTAGGTAATGGGTTAGGCAGTAAAATATAAGATATCTTACCTGGCGGCTGACTTTGACTGTCGTCTGTAAGACAAAAATATGCACAGGATGAGCTAAAAAGAATGGAAATAGTATCAAAGGAAAACGAGAGTAACGGAGGTATCCGAAAAAAGTGAGTATTTGGCGATTTGATTGATTTGAACTTGTTGCCGGGAACAGCATTTTGTCCATCGATACAGCCGATATTGTTTTGTTATTATTTCTATTTTTGAGACGACGGTAACATGTTATTGTAAATATGTTTTTTTTTTATATATATGATTAGAAGCTGCACAAGCGTATGTCTATACAATTTGTCATTGTCTTTGCTTACTTAATACAGTATTTTGTTTCTAAACAATGACTAAGTTCTCATATTGATTTTGAAGAGAGTGATAATTACAAGATAACGTCGGTAGGGTAAAAACCTTTCGAAAAATCATATCATGAACATCGAGGAGGACATATTACGGCTACATGACTTTTTTTGCTTAGTAATTTACACAAATACCTCTGATTCATAAAAATAGGTAATAATGAATAGAATATACGCACAAGGTAGTCCGGGTCGAATGAATAAATAAACAGCCAGATTCACGGCGTTACGCTTTGATTTATTCCCTTTAATGTCTACGTTTTTTCAGAGTGCCTGGCATTAATTATTGAATCGTCTTGAAGCCAATTAGGAGCCTTATCTTGAATATGGAAGTAGTGTCAGGGGACTCTACCTGGCGTGATTCCTGATACTTATCTTTAAGGGATACAGGTATGGCGACCTTTAAGTTTAGACATGGCGGCTCTTTGGCGTCGCACGCTTGACAATGCGGGGGTTGGTGATATCATTAACCCTTTACCAAATGCCAAATTTTCAACTGTCCCGAATTGAAAGAGTTTGCAGTCGACATTTCAAAATGTGATGAAATTGGAAAACAATCTTCTGATAGGGCAGAAAACATTGTGGGAAACGGAAAAATTGCTCGTTACGAGCAATTTTTCCATTTCCCACAAAGTTTTCAAGAGTCGTCTGCAACAAAATGGTTACATGTCGTTATTGTTTGCTAATGGGTTAAGTATTGGGAGCCGGCCAAAAGCGAAACGTCTTACAGTTATACCATGATATACCACTTAATCGAAAAGGACGCAGAAAAGTTTGGAAATAATTATGACAAAAGGATAAACTGTTCATAATGAGAATTTATCCCTTTCGTCATAAGTGTCCTTTCTTATGTCACAAAGCAAATTTGTTACCTACATGCTTTATTGTCGTCAACTGATGCTTTTTAATTGGCAGAATGGCACATTTCACAAAAAGGGGTTTTGATTAAATCGAATGCTAGGTGAATATTTATTTGATTATCGTAAGAAGATTACATTTTTACAATAGAATTTAAAACAATCACTTATCCGGTACACATAATTTTAATTTCAATTCATCAGAGATGTAAATTTTAAAACGTATTTGATGAATTAGAAATACATTGAACGAAACAAGCTTTGAACAAATGTAACGAAATTCGTTCGTAATCAGTGAATTAAAAGGTAACCTATTTATGTTAATTCTTTAAGTTAACGACATCAACTATACGGTCACAGTTATTTTTCAATGCCGTATTGATCGAACACAATTTATTTAAGCCGGTCTCTTTGATATACGGATGTGTCTTAATCTAACCATCTATATTGCATTTACATTGTAGAAACCATGTCCTTATCTGTTTTCAATTCACATTGCCGATTCATCAATCTTTCAACCAAAACAGATTAAACGTTATTCGTGAAGGTACCAAAACGTTGCACTCCCATCCATGAACAAATGGTGAAAGTTAATATTGGAAAATAAATTGTACACCTTTTATCTGTCTGTATCTCCTATCTTGCTTTCTCTGTTTTTCTTCTCTTTGTCTTTTTGCTCTAGTAAACCAGTTGTTTGTCAAGTGTGTTATGTTATAGTGTGACAAATATAACAATGGAAAAAAAAAACATTGGAAAATAGCAACTAATAGATTCTACAGAATGCATATAATTGATACGAACTTAAAGGAACAAGAGCGACGTCTTTGTATTTCTGGTCTCGTCACTTTCTCATGACTAATCAGTGTCAAGGGATATAGAATAAAGGGCCATAATACGACTTTCAAAGACCCCATCGACGCGTTATCCCCCTTACCTGTGACGTGTAGATACACCAGCCGTCTCATCTTGTTGGTGGTGCTGATCTGACACTCGTACTGGCCGGCGTGCCGGGGTTGTACGTTCTTGATGAGCAGGTTCCAGTGCGGGGAACCATCTTGGTGAATGACCTCGTAATCCTTGTCGTCGGTGAAGGTCATCTTGCCGATCGTGATGGGCGTGGTGGAGTTCCTACGCTTCCACGACACCTGGAATATATCACACACGTGAACGGACAAGATTATAGGGTGTCACATGGTATGGTACGTATGAGTTTCAAAAAACTGTATAGTTCTAAATAAGTTATAATGCTTCCATGACACCTGGAATAGATCACATGCGTTAACAGACGTTAGTAGAGGGTGCCAACTGGTATGGTACATAAATGAGTTTTGACAAACCGTTTCGTTATATTTGAGTTATTAAGCTTCCACAACACTTGGAATAGATTACACACGTGATCGGCGTTAGCTTGCGCAAGCTTGGTTCATTCACTGATGATGGTTGTCATGTGCTGTTTTTGTGTTTGTTTCTTGATAAATCGCCATTCAACAATATTACAGATAAGTCACGGCATCTTCCATGGATTCACAAGTACAACGATTGTGCCTTGTAAACCCTCCAACGAAACGAGAAGGTACCGAAGGGATTTGAAATCGGGACCCCAGAGGTCTAAGCATGTAATAAATTGAATTTCTTTTAAAACACCGACCAGACACGATGTGCGATCTTGGACCGAGGGTGGTTGGCAGTAAGCCTACACCCTACGGTTTGAGGTCAAGTTCAAATTAAGGTGCTCAGTTAACAGCCAACAAATCTAGGTATGAAATGCGCACCCTGGCCTATTGGTTCATTACTCGATTCTCATCGATGACCAGTAAATCCGGTTCAAATAAATCAATATCGAAATCGTAATTTTCGCTTAGAATGATAACGATGAAACTGAGATTTATGGACTCCCTTGCAGAATTTTTGTTCGTCATTCCCGCACTACCTTATCTACTATGTTTATGGCTTTGATAAATTAGAGATATAGATGATACCAAAATGATAAGGCAAATGATTTCTGCAATGATAAGGGGTTTGGGATTGTTACGTTAACTTTGTTTTTCCTTTTGCTCGTGGAGAAATTTAAAACTGAGAAAGCCAAAACTAAAAAGACATGAGTACGAATTAAGCATGAAAATAACTTATTTTTCATTTTCGTGAGCAGGAAATACATTATCATTAAATTCCTCTTAACGCTACTAATCAAAATATCCATTTGTTAAAAGAAATGACCTTACTGGAATTGTAGAAATACTAAACTATTTTTCGTTACAAAATCTATAAATTGAATCTTTGCATTTTGGGCAATTTAAAACAAACCATGGGTTTACTAAGGTCAAGACGGTGTGTGTTTTAATATATATATATATATAACACTTAAAACACATAACTGTTTTATAAAGATATACATGTATAACATCAATCGCAAAAACTAATACCCAGTGAAGAAAGCTGCCTTAAAACTACATTTGGTATGTAACTTAATCATATCTAGAATGTGAATCATACTTGGATGTTTACAGTTTTCAATGGCAAGAAGACGTTTGCATTAGGTAAATAATAATTTACAATGTTTTAGGTATTCAGTCGATGCCTCCCGATAGCGAAGATCAAACCGAAAAGGCAATTAGATACTGAAATTACCAGTCACATACCATGGTCCCGTTTTATTAAACGATACAAGAAAAATATTCGCGCAAGTCAAAACTGATAAACATGGGCATAATCTTTAATAAAAGTTCAATATTGCAATGTGACACGTCATTGGAAGCGATGCTCAGCTCAATAGTAAACATAAGAGGGACTGTTATTTTGAACTTACGCAAATATTAAGCCTAAAATGTTTAGTAACACAGTACCCATATCGATATAGATATTGCTATAAGACTGTAGAAATAGATTCATAGAATGGAATTGACACAAACGCTTTTAGAATTGCAAATTTTGTTGCAACTAACAAAAATAAATATATTTGCTCATCGTAACCAATGGCATGGGAAATCTTCGTACCAAATATCTATCGCACTGTATGCAAACGTCTAGTGCCATACTTAAAACAATTTAAGAACAATTTACAACGATTACCTGATATATATCTACAGTATTTACAAACTAAATAAGGGGACACAAATGTGTTAACACCAATGGGTTGCTAACATGTTTTTGTGGGGTAGGGAAAAATAAAGATCGTGTCAGAAATAGGGCCTATATATCAACACTGCAAAATGTAAAACTTATAAACAACTTAATACCTATATATCATAAGAAACAGAAAGTAGACGCTTAATAGTCTTAACTGTCTGTTGTCAGTTTGATGATACATCTTTATATCAAACAAAAGCAAGCAAGAAAAGTTTTTGCTCCATACTCAGCGAAGATTATCTAGTAATTCACAGTTCGTAATTTTTATTTCGTATCTTTGCTTCTTTAAGCTTGACCTGAAAAAATCAACACATGCTTAACTAGGTGGTGATTATGACACATTGAAACATTGAGGACGTGTCGTCTTCGCTGAGCAAAATGATGTTTCACTCATTTTTACGAAGTAGAGTAACCAACATTCTCTGGCAATGAAATCGTTAAAACACAAAAAACTACCACAGTTATATTCGTGACTGGCCTGCACAAACAAATTGTTTATTGAAATTCATAAAAAAAATGATATATAGGACAAAACACATATTGATTGGCAATCGACAAACATCTGTGTGTATTTGTACGACATAAAAAGGAAAACATTTGTATGCCAAATATCCAGACAGTGCTTTAAAACGTGTTGGTACATAGAAAACAGTAACCTTGCCATGCGTAACCATTATTCAGAATACATCATTGTGGTATAAAACCAATTGGTAACTTTTGTTTATCCTTCGTTATTGCATATATGATTCGCCGTCATGGGTAAAAAGCAGCAAGCTCATAAACCTCATCCGGAAATCGGGAAAGTTTTAAGATTAAGCCACCAAAACAATAGTACCGCATTCAAAGTTTTTAAGAATTACATTTTTACCACCCTTGACGAAAAAATTAAGGTTTCGCATGACAAAGCCTATGTTAATACATACTTCACCCATCACCTCAAATGACAGTTATAGACATGTCCAAATTAAAGGTTACATAGTATGATATTAACACAATATAAATAATTGCTGTATTGAAAAGAAACCATTGTGACAAAGGGAGAAATTGCTCATCCTGAGCAATTTCTCCCTTTATCACGATAGTTTCTAACACTTTCTGCTTAAGAAGCGTAAGATATAGTCAATATGAAGTAATGGGCAATATCATACGAAACTAACGACGTAATAGCTTGTTATGACTTACAAAATGCGTCAACCCGTCCGACTAGGGATAGCAAAAGAAAATAATAGAAGCACTAACTAAACTATTCGGATATTTATCATTTTTTATGAATTGGTACCAGGAATTGATACCAGGTCAGCCTGTGGCATCCATAAGTTGGTCGGGAACAAACTACATGTAATCCCTTGTATATTGATCCACAGGTGCTTGAAACAATCTTCGATAATATCCCAATATATGCTCTATATACTATATATTATCGGAGAGTGTTTCAAGCACCTGTGTATTGATCAGACTAAAATACTTATCATTTCTGGATGAGTTGATACCAGATCATCCCGTGACACGCATGAAATGATCGGGGTCGGACTAATTCCTTATTTACTGACCCAATTTTTCTTTGTCATGGACATATGCATCAGGCGACTTTGAGACGATGGTCAAAGTGTACGAAAAATGTAGTCGAGGGTGTATAAAACAAAACCCACATTATCTGATGCATAAACCATTAAACATTAGACTTTTGGTGAAAACATATCCGATACCCAAATTGGTATCATACCTCATCAAGTTAAAACAACTGGTTGATTCAAATTCAGCACGACCAATATCGTTCTAAAGGTATATAACTCCTAATAAAAGTCGGTAAATATTGCCAATTCCGATATCGTCCGAAGAATTTACGCACGTCGCTCGGCAATTTCCGTAGATCCTTTGGTAATTGTCGGTGTCTACCGAAATTTGTCGACATTTGCCGAACTTAATCAGGTGTGATATACTTTAAAGATTTTTGTTTAATCGCCAACTTCTCGTAAGAAAATATAACTGTATCGACAATAAGTAAACAAGGAAAATTATTCCTGTAACGATATCTAAAATGTTGCAACGGAAATTGTATATATTCATTCATGTATTTTTATGCAGAATTGCAACATTTAGAACGCTTCACGGTTGTATCACAGAGAACCAAGTCTTATTCTAAAAACAGACATGCCTAATGAAAGGCTGTCGAGCTTCAAAGAAAACAAGAAGACAGAGAAAGACGGCGGCCTAATAGACGAGATATTAATGGACCTTTGTTAAAAGCTGACCATTATTGCCTAGGGACTCACACGGGGCTTTTTGCGCGTTATTAGTCTCTGGAAGCTAATCACGTGGACTCGCGCGAAAACGCTACATTCCTATAACCTTTTTATGTTCTTTATGTTTTTTGCCTATCCGCCGAAAATCATCATCACAAAATGACTAAATTGTCTGGAAACAGAACACAATCTGGATTAGAAAAACAGGTTTACTGAAAACTGAGAACGAAATGGAAAAGGAAGATATTGTACAATCTGAAATGCAACGATTGTGGTGAAAAATGAAATAATTGCTGTGACCAAAGTCGGTTACAGACTTATTATCTGTTTACACCGTTACCCAAAAGTGTCATACTTGAAGGGATTGTATGGCCAATACATTAAACATTAATTTATATGTATTTTTTAGTTGTTTAAATTAGAAATATCAGATGCTAATAGTGGTTATTTCTGTGTAATTCCTTTGGTGGTAGAAAGAAAATCAAAAGCATTCGCAGTTCAGTTCGTAAACAAGTATTCTTTTTGCTGCAACACTTTAATAGGTTTTGTTATGAATATATAATGCCATGTGTTCTTGATATACTTATTACTTTAACTATTCGAAATAGCTACAGTAGCAAATATATTTGACAACGATATATTATTTTCTTTTAATGATGCCACAACATTTCAAAATAACCGATTTAGTGAAAATCGTACAGACAATTCGTGCAATAAGATGCTTTTATCAATTCTTATTGGTTTTATTTTGGAGATCAAACAAGTTGAAAACATATTTTACAAAGCTTTATTCTAACACCTAGAATAAATCCGCCTTAACGACTTATGCCGAGGAACTCCAGTTGTCGCAAAGAACTAACATGGTTCCCGGATTCGTATCCTGTTACAAAAGAGAATTCACGGTTTAGGGTACCAAAACAGTACATAGTTATTGTTTATTAGTTTCATTTTTGAGACGACGGTAACATTTCATTGAAAGTAATTGTAAGTATGTATTTTGTATATGACTAGAAGCTGTACTAGCTTATGTCAATGAAGTATGTCTATGTCTATGTCATAAACCGAGAATGATGATGCCTACATCGTATGTTTTTGTGTTGAACGAACCGAAAAGAATGGTAACCTTTTACTTTGATATGTGTGTTGTTTTTCATTCAATAATAGAAGCGGCAATTTGTTAAGCTACAGTAGACGCTGTTTCCTGCGAATTACACTAAATCATTGGAAGATTATTCACCTTCAGGGGAAAACAATTGACCTAATCCCACTAAATGTGGGAACGAAATGCAAACACAGCGCACTCTATGGAAGCAGGCATCAATGCTTCCGCTACAAATGTAATCCAAGGTAGTCTGTTCTATTCGAGACGCGGTCTTGCGAGTGTGAATTTGGTTCATGGTGAACAAACTATGAAGAAGGCAAACAAAACATGACGATATGATTTTGAACTAAAAAATAGCCTTAAAGCTATCACCCTGAACAACTTTCGTTGAAGCATATGCTGGAATTAGACGATTTTCAACACATATAGATACATCACCTTACTCAAAGCGCGGTTAGAATGCAGATAGGATGCACATATTTGCCTCACTAGATAAAAGGTCACATGAACACAGTTGCGCACAGTGAGACCTTTGTTAAAAGCTAGTTATTTACGGGACAATGGTAATGTACGGAAGTAGTTTACAGGCATGTGCGAGAGACTGCGATAACATGGGTGTGAATTTGTAGAATCGAAAGCAAACCTGAACCATCACTGATCCATCGCAATGCACCTTTTTGTGACTTATGTAACATATGCCAGGTCAAATGAAAGTGTGATGATGAAGATAAAAGAAAGAAAGAAAGGAAGAAGAAGACAATGGAGAAGAAAAAAAGGAGAAGATCTAGTTGTAGAATAATAATTAGAAGAAAATTGAGGAGAAGAAGAAGGATGATTCGATTTGTATTATGCTATGTAATTGGTGGTAACGGTGCCAAATTTAAATATCTATCGTCCTTATAAAGACAATGTGGCCCGCTGTGTATTGGTAACTTCTTTTGTTTGAGGATATATTTTCGAAAATTAGGACAACTTGAACACGATGGGAGCGTCAGCGCAAGCTTGGGACTAGATAATAATACGTTTGGGAGTTATAAAAATGTCTGCCTCTTTCTGATAAATGTAATTAGTAAGGTGTGTCAGGGTAATCTCTGAAAAAAGGACGATGTCGCTAAACGACAACTGTATAGTGTTTTATCGGGGTCACAAACATTTTGTAATTTATATTTCTGGGTAAAAGTATGAATGCATTCGTCTTTATTTGCATTCGTTTTAAGGATTAGACTCTGTAATATAAAAGTGCTTCATTTACATTCTGTATAAAGAAAGAAAACTCAATGGTTTATTTAAGAACAGTCTGACCTGGATCATTTCTTTTCAAATGAATAAATATGGTTTCACCAGCGTCTTATTTATCCTTTTATAAAAAATACAAAAACATATAAAGCAACTTCGACACACATCGCATTTTTGAGTTTCGGGTTGCTTTTTTTTTTAACTCATTCGAGTTTAAATAAAAGTTTTTAATAAAAGTCATGCAATAGTCAAATGTTTTGACCGATTATCTATCATCATGGTCGGAACGTTAGCAATGGTGCATAAAATGCGGATGTGTTGCTTCATTGTACAATGTTTTTTTTTCTTTTCTTTTTTTAAAATATATAATAGGATGCTGTACCATGTTAAATATTACACAAAACTTTGACAGTCGTTTTTCGAAAGAATTACCGATTAAGATGGTTACTCCCTCATTACAGCGAACATGTTGCTTTGAAAAGCACCAATCAAGATGTACCTGTTCTTTACTTATTCTCGGGGTAACAAAATAAACAGTGTTGCAAAACATCGGCACCATTGTGGTACCAAACCACAGTTCATATTTACAATATATCTTAAAACATAACGTAAATTCCACCGCGATCAATACTTCAACAGTGTTAGTCTAATAGCTTGGTAGAATTATATCAGAACCCCTCAATTGTAAAAGAAAACAATCCATCAGCACAAATTCTTCACTGATTGTCTGGGTGCCAATACTGTTATATAAAGGGTCAGCATTGTATAGTTAGATAAATGACGCAATATGTGCACCATGGTGAATACTTGAATGACTTATGTTAGACGAAATTGCACAAAGCCCTTGTAACTTATTTGGTTACATTACATGAGTTACTTGCTTATTTTACCAAACATTCGTTAAAGGAATTCTACGGTTTCAATTCAATTTGATCAATGTTGTTCAGTTTATTTGCCGTGTTCTACCCAAGGTCCGCAATGCTGCTTTACGATGTCAACGTATGGCATTTAAAGCATGAATAACTGATGCACAATGACAACTAATTCATCATCCATTGCTGTGACTTTATACAATTCTATTGAAATGTCTTCACAAAAAATGACAAAATTCAAATTTCTCACACCAAGATATCAATCTGTGCCGTCTTTATTGTCATTGTCAAATTAGATAGTTAACCAAGGACAGAGCTACATCACTCAATTTCCATTTGTTCCTCTGAAAATGCCCCGAAATCTGATGGTAACTCTGAAAGCCATCAGTACGTGCTTAAATTTATTGCAACTGTCATGAATGACATTCGATAGAACATAGTAAGTACTACTTTGTATGGAACGGAATTACCCCCACAGCGTCATTCATAAATAGTAGGTCACGGCTTATATGTACTAATATATTAACTCATAATTAAAAAGTATTTCCAAAATGTCCGTCATTGACCGTTGTTTAAAAGAGAGGGTCAATCGTTATAAGTGTTTTAAATTGTGGCCCAAACTATCTTTCGCATTTTTAACACGTTCTTTAGATACATGTATATCTGTTGTTGTTAGTATGTCATGTACCACATGTAGTATGAATGCTATAAAATATTATTAGACTAAAGCTTTGAATATCGGTACTTCAATTACAAGATCGTATTGTCCCTGACCCTCGAGTTAGAGAGCAAAATCTACACAGCAACAAACCACCACTATATGCTGTTTACTTACCGTCTTAGTTCCGAGATCAGCGATGCTGCAGTATAATGTGGCCGTGTTGCCCCGAGCGTATGTGAAGTTGTTCGAATCACCGTTCAAGAACCTTGGCTCGTTGTGGCGGCCCTGTATCCGACTGGGTTTCCGACCCACATGGTCTCGGTAGCCCAGCACTGAAACATACAAAAAATAATTATACAACAATTGCTGATATTCTTTGACTCAACCTGGCTGGATAGAACCATCATCATTATGTTTGTATCGCGGCTAGCTAACGAATAGCCGGTTATAAAAGGAGTTAAACGTCAGGCCTTCCTCTATCGATTCAGAGCCGGACAAATTGAATATACCAATGAAAATGAAGTTTAAGGAGTCACAGGGTTTTACACCATTTTCATTGAAAAATGAATTTGACTTCGAAAAGCTTTCTAAGCAGTATCGCAATGGTGTCTATCGAACTTAAAAGAAAAAAACCCGCTATATGTTGTACTCAGGAAGTTATAGCTTGCAAACTTAAAGAATTGATAAGAAATCGTACATGTGATAATGGCCATATGATTACATTAGTTCAGTCAAACTGCAGTACATAATGCATCTGTTTGTGGTTCTGGTATTTTCTTACCAAACCTGGATACTAGTTATTTCAAGCAAATGACAGATTTTCACATTATCGCCGTTAACAAATGATAAAATACGAATACACGAATATGCATTAAAGTCAATAAACTTCTGAAAACAATGTTGGCCGAACTGAATCTCAAACTCAGAACCAATGTCATCCACGACGGACACACAACCCACTGAGCTAATGAGGCTCGGCACATTACGTAAAAACATTAGTGTAAATTATCAAATGAAACAACGTCAATACATTGACAAGGATCAACTCTTTCTACGGAAGACAAAGAATGCCACGTCAACACAGACTATTGTGTTGATCTGGAATTACGTCACATAGGGGGGCGTTCAACATTTCATCGGACAAATGATATATTGTTGGGATTCATTTTCTTTTGTGTCGGGATAACTAATAAGAGAGAAAGGAGCAAAATGGCACTTTCTGTAACTACTGCCTTGGTAGGCTCTTTTGGAGTCGCATAAAACATTTAAAACAGAATGCATGGATTCAAGAATGCATCTTATAAAGAAACACTTCATTTGAATGTCTCGAAACGCCACATCCGGAAATAATCTCCAGAATGCAGAGAGAAATACACAAGCTGATCCGGAATCTACTATTCCTGGATTCCGAATGAAATAGTTCCCCTTTCACGAGAAATGTCAGCATTTGTATCGGTAATTTGTCTCGTCTGCTTGAATTGATACCCAACACTTGTGGGCCAATTTGTTAAGCAAATAGTTCACAGACGATGTTATCCGATCATGGCTTTGGTCAGCTTTGGTCAGAGCAAATCTCTGGTGTCTGGGGATGGCCACAAATATGGCCGAAATATCCGTCGATTAATCTTTGTCAAATGAAATCCGCACAGTCATGTGGAAAATGTGATGATTTTGCGTGTCTACAGACGCTTACATCCTGTGCTTTAGAGTATTGTACACCATTTCGGGGAAATATATATGAGAAGATACTGGAAATGGCAACTTAAGATATAATTTTTGTCGTCAAATTGACTTAATCGTAAGTTTCCATTAATAACCATGTGTGATTCTTCATAACTCTTTATCTCAAACAATACAAGCTCAATGTGGTTTCAGGAACATATGTTCATTCAAACAGTAGTGTGGTGTTTTGTGATTTTGCCTAGTCATAAGTTGACACTTTCCTAATTGCCTAACATTTTTGTATGACAAATTGAATTCGGTGCTTTTCATATCGTCTGTGAGCAATCTTGCCTTAACGTTTTTCATCAATCCACTTAATAAACTATTAACACAATTTGAGCAGAAAAATGATATATCTACGCTCTGCATGACCTTTCAATACCGAATTATTGTCCAATACGTTGCATTAGACACTTTTAATATGGTGATTTAGTCTACTTTGCTACATATAGAAGTAGACAATTTTGAACACATGGTAGAGATACACATAAACCATTATTACACAAGCACTTTTAGCAATCAAAGTTATAAAACACAACGATGAATTCCATTAACGTTATACCACTCAATGTACCTTCTCACTTCTTTATTAAACTAATTGTGCAGTGAAGAGGGATTGCTCATAATAAGCAAACGATAATTTTCACTTTTTCACTTTTGAAATGCCGTCATCTGCAAAGCCGATTGCATGGATGGCACTTTGATTTATTAGTGAAATTCAATAAAGTCCTGCGGTTAACAAATGGTTTCAAATAGCATGATGCCCGCAGATATCCATGATGTATGGATTACCTTTAAGCCATACGGGGCTTTCAGACTCTGTTTTATTGGCCCTGTATATGACAGTGAATTTAATGGGTTAGGGCGTTAGTCCAGACATGAATGATATGGTAGACGATATAAAACGGTCCGCCATCTATTATGCACCCATTATATGATCGTATTTATTGAACGATGCACCGACAGTTTGACATTCTGATGGTCATACGGATCATAAACCGTGAGGGCCTCCGCGGAAAAGTAGTCCGATGGCGTAGAACTATTGATACAAGCCTTGATCAGCCTCGCTTTCGAGTTAGACAGCGAGATGCAGCCTGTTTATTCAACTCAGGTAAACACTGTATTTCTTTTGGTTGGCTGATTCATAGCATGCGGTAAATGGCCAATAATGAATATCAAATTAAACACTGGCGATCGTTTACCATCCTTGAAGAAGGGATTGTGATATTTGTGCTTTTATATCATTTTGATCAGTATTTTATCTATGGGTATGATAAACGTCGATCGCAACTGGACAGAAGACTCTGTTGCTTTGACTTGAAGAACGTTTCTTCTCCGACTAAAGCAATACTTCCGATATAGTCACAACCGATCAAAGAGTTGTTGCAAAATAGAACATTGTTTAGTGTCCAGTGCTGATATAGTTTATTCTGTTACGATATGCAATCTTGCATAGTTTCGAGCTCTGATATAATGTATTTTGTTGCAAAAATGCAATATTGTTCAGTGTCAATTGTTAAGACACTTTATTTCGTTTCGCTGGCACTGTTAACTATATGTGAATAAGGTGTCTAAAGCATTGATTGAAAATCTCACCCAAACATTCAAAGACACCCAAACACACAAAGGTACAATAAAAAAACCAATGAATAGAACCACTCACATCACATGATCACAATTGAGTATGGCAGGGACAATCAACACGATATCATTACCATCAAATTGTACCATGCACAACAACTCTCGATGTTAAACATGATGCGGAATGACTTTTGAGAAACCTTTTTACATGAATGAAATCAGTTGCATTCCTTTATATCATAAAAACGAAATGGCCTGCCCAAATTGATTGGCCTAGATATAAAGGCATTGTCCTGGCTGATGCAATAAAGACACACATGCCATAAGAGGGCCGCAAAATCACTCATATCAATACAGACAATCACTTGTCGTTTCTTACAAACATCACGTTATATTTCAAAACCGGCATTATCCCATAATATGCTAGGTAATTTTCTAAAAAACAGATTCTTGTGTCGTCTGCTTTCCAAACCCTTAAATATCTGCTTAATTTTGTTGAGGAAAGATACAAAGAGTAGCAAACTGATTAGATAATAGGCCAGCCGCCTATTTACTTGGCCTGAATCCAATCAGCTTGCAAGAGCATGTAGTCGGTTCAAGCACTATAAGGGTTAACCTTGTATTTAAAGGTACTTGTTCACAGATGAGATTTTTGTGAAGTCTGCTTTTAAATGCCTTTAATATCTGCTTAATTTTGTTGAGGAAAGATACCCAGAGTAGCAAATAGATTAGATCACAGGCCAGCCGCCAATTTACTTGGCGGCTGTCCTTGTATCTGTTTGCATAAGCAGGACGTCGGTTTCGGCACTAAAAGGGTTAAAGAATCGGCATAGGTCATCACCCAAGATCACCCTTTGCGGCTAAAGCACAGAATTAGATAGCGTATGCATGACATGGTATATCTGATCAGTCTCTGCCAGATTTCCTTAGCACATACATGACGTGCGTGTAACTTTTTAATGAAGTTACGCAAAAATAGCCAAGCAAAGACACACAGCAACGAATGTCATATCTCTTTGGACAGATCAGAGACATAGAAAACATAGCCATCTTTTTCTCTGGGTAAAGAATATACGATATTTAAGGCCATCTTAAACTAAGAGATACGAGCACCCAATGGATTTCTTTATCGTAGAGCAAGTATTCGTCATCTTTCGACAAAAAAGCAGTATATTGTCACAATAAATTCTTTTTAGATACGATCTTCTTTAAAAGAACTGGGAACATGAATATAACGCAAGAGGAATAGAATCCCCATGCCCACGAAGACAGACAGGGGTCAATGGGAGAAAGCAAAGGTCATCGTCAGAGATCAAACATAATAAATATCACTGGATGGAATACGGAACTACACCGACTGTTAGACCGTAAAAGGTTGTCTGTATGCGAAGTCCCGACCTGTCAAATTAGGCGCGCTGATCAATACATCACATGATTAGCCCTTATATTGCTGGGTAATTTTCTAAAAATAGTTTTTTTTGCGTCGTCTGCTTTTCAAAACCTTCGATATCTGCTTAATTTTCATGAGGAAAGATACTCAAAGTAGCAAACATGTTACATCGCAGACGAGCCGCCAATTTACTTGACGGCCGGCCTGTGATCTAACCTATTTGCATTAGCATGAAGTCGGTTCCAGCATTATAAGAGTAAGACCCACCGGGAGGCGTGTGCCATGACAAACACACTGTGCCCCCTGGATAAACATTGCCGCCGCCAAGATAGTTTACTGGTTCCGAGCCGCGCTCGAATGATACAAAAAGCGTTTGGTCACTGGTTTTCTGGCTTACATCCTCGCGAGATTTCGCGAGAATCTGAGCAAGGATACCAGGGAACCGAGTATTACTAGTGCTTGGTTCGGATGATCCAAGCTGTATCTGTGAGTTTCAGAATGAAATATCTACGTCTGGATCATACGGACTAATGAGTGCTTGTTTTTTTTGTGGAGGATGGGGATTCCTAGAACGCAATATATGTACCAGAAACCGACTTTATTTTTCACAACATGTTTGTACTTAGTATAATAATAAAAATTACGTTTTTGGTTAGAATGCCAGCAACAGATGGCCCGCATGCATTATGTCTTTTTGGCACGGTCAAAACCTTAGGCTAAAGCCAACTAAGTTTTGTCAGGAACTATGTCTTTGTGTGTTGATCTCATTGTATTGCAAAACTCTGCTGAAAGGCAACCCTTTTCATTATAGAGCTTAAGCTAATGTAGGTCCGCTTGTAGCCCATTTAAAATCTACGAATTCACAATGTTATACGTAACCACTTGCAATTGTGTAAGTGTTTCAAGGCTTTCCATTTCGATGCTTTGACTTAAAGCCTGTACCAAACAACATAAATGCCGAATTTTTAAAATGCTTTAACACCATTTTGAGCAGTCAGAATAGTCAAAAGTAGTCGAAGTCGCTTTAAACGAATCGCCGGGGTATTAGGTCTAGTTTGTCATTGAAACCATCCAACATCCCATCATAGACCAAGCTTATGCAATCTCTGTACTCTGGACACATGTCTTCATCCGACTTTTCAATAAAACTGACATCAAAACAATAGTTTTCCGTATTTTACAAAGTTTACAGGAGTTCAAGTTCAAGGCAATAAATGGACGCCAATGTACAAATTGTAACCAGGGTTAAAAAAATGCAGCAAGATGTGGATTCGAAGCCGGGACTTCCGCAAACCCTGCAAATGCTCTATCGATTCAGTTATCCGACACTAAACTATACTTTGCAAAACTTAACCCATACTTAATGTTGTTTATATGGTCCTTTAACGCCGTTTCAACAATTTTTCAGTTATACAACGGTTTTCCTGGATCCAACAGTAATAGCCTAGGGCTGTGAAGTGACATGCCAAAGGCCATTCCCATGAAGCCATACTTTATATGCCCATACTACATAAGCAATCACAGAGTTCCTGTCTTGTATCTAACTGTATGGAACCATACCAGCTTGACCGTACACCGTGGTAGACGTTCGAACGTCTTTAACCATCCCGTTACTTTCACAATGGACACTTTGACTGATTAGCCCGTCGATAATGGAGCTACACGAAAGTGAATTACACAATATTAATGGCCGACGTAAGAATCACGTGATGATGGATAGGCTCGCAGTAACAATGGCCTCGTGTCGGGGATCAGTCAACCCATTTACGTCATTGCATGAAGCAGTAACTTCGACTTAACCCTTTGCCAAACGCCAATTTTGCGACTGTCCCAATTTGAAAGAGTTGGCAGACGACATTTCAATATGTGATGAAATTGAAAAATAGCTTTCTGATAGGACAAAAACATTGTGGGAAAAAGAGAAATTGCTGGTTACGGATAGAAGATGCTCAAGCTAGTTCAACATGGCTCTTTTATCACGGAAAAAAGTATTCCTATTTTCATGGAGTCTCTTTCTTATGAGAAATTGTAATCAAGTTTGACGAATTAATAATTAACACTAAATCAATTTTCTTTTGTGGAATCTCGTTTATATCTATTCTGTTTGAAGTTTTATCTACCATACCAATGTATCCTGATTTAAAAGCAATTTACTCGCTTGTCTCCTCCCCCAATCTCTCATTTTAATGCCTTTAGCTTTGTCAGCGTTTCGAATTATACCGAAAATAATTTCAACCATCAACGCAAAATAAAAAGAAAATAGGAATTAAATTGAAGCTGTGAAAAAAGAGAAAATGTCGCTTTTGGAGACATTTAACACATATTGTCTAAGAGGAAGAAATAATTCGCTTCTTCGGTGACTTACTTCTTTCATTTAATATTGTAATAAGCATTACAGCCAAATTATGAAAAAAAACTAACTTTTGTCTCGTAAATAATTTTTGCCATCAATCTTTTTTCTCTAACCATATTTCAAGATTATCTCTTCAATATGACTAACTCAAATGTTATGTTCATTGTAACATTAAATCTATCAAAAATTATGACAACATCTCACCAGAACAGTACACTACTATTTCCAAGGTAAATACTAAGAAAATGCATTCATTTATTGCTTTATATAAAAACTGGCTTAGCCAGATAGACTCGCACCAACCACCTTCAAACATACATAGCTACTCAGGAGTGACTGGACCTAGCGTATGTCAACTTAAATCTCAATGGATTTCAACGAAATGTTTCCAAGTATATTCATATGACAATCCTGGAGGCTGGCCCGTATGTATACCCGCACTACCTAATGCGGGTATGCATGGGCCGGGACCCGAGACTATGATATGCCTAGTTTTTAATGGATGGTGGAAGACCCGTAGACCTCCTTACTTTACCACCAATAAGGGCTAGTTGAGACGGTTAGAACCATAAGCAGTCCATTTGTCAGTCGGGCGATTACCTGTCAATGAACTTTGAATCTAGTCAGCTCTCTTATCCTAAGGCATTCGAAGCACCTCTGAGAGACGTTAACGTTATATCAACTCGGGACATTGCCTCATTAGCCCTCTTGAGCAGAAACATATTTACCCTTTGTCCCGAGGGAGAAATACCGCAGATTAGGTCGCTTAACCGGAAACGAGGCCTGTCGCCCGGAATGTCAATGTCGTAAATTCGAGAACGAGGCTGGGGTCTAAGTTACCGAAGGAAACCCCGTCGCACATTACAAACACGTCTAATGAACCTTCAATACAGGGAACCGGAGAGGTCGCCATTGTTAAACCCCCAAAAAGTCGTAACTCCTTCATTTACATGAAGGAGTTACGACTTTCTGGTTTTAACAATGGCGACCTCCAGCTTCCTGTCTAGGATGATGGATGGTACCGTAGAACGAATGACCAATGTCTTACAAAAGTATATCGTCCTCTTTCGGCGAAAAGTACATTGTTGTGCTTCAGAGTTTATGGTCTTGTTAATGCATAAGTATAAAGTCTTGTCAAAATACGCTACACATTTTGGATATGCACGAAGCACTGTGGTTATACTAAATATCTTGTCAATATACATGAAGGTGTGTGAGTAAATGTAACATATTGTAAAAACGCAAATATGAATGAAGCATTGTGGATAAACCCAATGTATTTTCAATGTGCATAAAATCATGTGAACACATTGATATTGCACATAAAGCCGTTTGAATATAAGTTCTGTTTGATAAATATGCGTAAAGCCTTGTTTAAATACGTTACATGTATCAAATTCGCACGAAGTATTGTGGTTATACTTAACATCTTGTCAATGTGCATGAAACCTTGTGAACGTACGTAACATCTCGTTATTGTGAATAGAGCCTTTTGAATAAACTTTACAAACGATAAACATGCGTAGAGCAATGAGAATAAACTTTACGTAGTGTAAAAATGCGTAAAACTTTGTGAATATACGTAACAAATTGTAAATATATATGAAGTATTGTGTTTTACTTAAATCATGTAACTTGATACTTGAAATAAAATTGTACAATCTGAAAAAATATAGTATAAAGAATGCAAATCCAGCGACTAGTTATCAGACGGATAGGTTGTTCCCATGTCTGGGTGCCTTTATGACGATATGGTGCTCTATTCAGTACACAGTGATGGATGGGACCTGTCTGGTGCTAGAACGATCTTTTTGTCCTCAACCGTATCGCCAGTTGAGCCATAGCAGAGCGATGCGTAAACACAAACAAACAGGATACATAATTAGTATTCTTCGCGAGAAGGTTAATTATAGTGTGTTCCAAATACAATATCCCACAGAGTTTCCTGGATTTCTTTCATCATCGTCGTTGTAAATTTCCAAAACGGCGTATCTTAAAGTGAAGTACTCTATAATGGTAACGTTTTTATTGTGTACGCTTAAAACCAATCATATGTGTGCTATTCTTATGAAATGATCCCTGAAAAACTGATGTCGTTTGAAGTTTGATTGTGTATGTATGACTGAATAATCGAATCATAAACCTTTCATTAGTTACTATTTATAGAATTTTCGTAATCAAAACTCACGAGGCAGTTGAAGATTTTGCTCATGCCCAGATCGCGTTATGTAAACAACAATATCACTTTTTGACTCCATTACTGTCACGTCAATGTTAGCAATAATATGCGATGATAGCCGAACACCCCGGACATATCCGTGTAGCCTGGGGTCCTGGGTACCGTTTTACTAAACAACTTACGGAAAATGTTTGCGTAAGTAATAACTGATACACATGGATAGTATCTTCACTAAAAGTACAATATTGCAATGTGACACGTCATTGGAAGCGTCGCGGAGAGACGATTCCAATGATGTGTTACTTTGCAATATTGCTTACGCCAATATAGAAATAAGAGGAATTGTTGTTTTAGACTTACGCAAATCTTAACCGTAAACTGTTTAGTAAAACAGTACCCTGGCCTATGCTACCCTTGCACAGGGTATACGTACTGGCCCAGCCCTAGGCTAACGATATCCGTGCTGAAAAGCGGATCTAGCTGCATCCCTTTGAAGTCCGTTGAAGGGTTTCAAATTCGGAGAATCCAAGATATAAATAAAGAAATACAGTACGCATGTTATTGATGTGACAATGGATGCATATTAACATTTTCAGCGACTGGTTTTTATCTCTTCTAGTTCTAAACAACAATTTTTAGACCGTTTACAAGAACAATATTTACGACAACCAATGACCAAACAATATCGACATTTGACCAGTTTACGGCAGGAGACTCTTAAAACATTGTGGGAAAAGGAGAAAATTGCTCTTGACGAGCATTTTCTCCTTTTCCCACGATGTTTTCTGCCCTATCAGGAGATAATGTTTCAATTTTATCAATTTTTGAAATGTCGTCTGCATACTCTTTCAACTTAGGACATTCGTAAATTGGGCGGCTTATTAAGGGCTAATGTAATTTTTTTTTATTATAAATTGTGTTCGTAAATTTACAATTCCATTTGGTAAGCTTTCGACCTTTCGCTAGACATGCGAAGCTGAAACAACGCTTTAAAAGCGCTCAAATCCGTATACATGTATTTGACATCTTTGCAACCAACCCATTATGCATAAAAGATAACACCTGTTATTGTAAGAGAAGATACCAAACGCAATTACAACGACACCACGCTTGGTGTAACCAGATTAAAGTCGACATTTGATGGAACTCTCCGAACCAGAGCAATCTGTAATTCGGTTGTAATTGCCTTTTTGAACTCTAATTAATCCCTTTAATTCATTCTCGGTATTCCTACACACTTTTTTATTGCGAACTATATCATATTGAATTCGGGATTAATCTATTAAGACATGAATAAGAGGTCTGGTTTTAGAGGCAATAGTGTTGTTTTTGTCAGACAGAAGCGTCAGTCGCAAAGATGTCAAGGCGTCGCGACGAAAGTTCCACAATCTTTTGCTCCCCAATCTCTATAAAAGGCTTGCGAAATCGAAGAGAATTTAATCTTCAAAACAAGGAAATATGCGCCAAATGTTTATCAATATAACAGCAGAATATATACATATTGTTATGAATAAGACAAAAAGCCATAAACAATACTTTCAAAGGACACCTCCATAATGTACCGAAAACAAATTGTCTGTGGTATTGGACTGACCTAAGTTCTAGTGTTTCAGGAATCACTAGGAGACCTGTATATTTGAACTGAAATGAATAGCAACTTCATCGGCCTAACGCAAGTATCCGGTAGACTTTTCAAAGCGATACCCGCCATTTTCAAATTTTAAGTTTATATTTGGAAGAGTGGCCTGTGTAGATATGTCGCAAGATACGCTCAATAGCCAATTATAATGGTAATGCCGTATTCCCATTAAGTCACTTGCCGTAGCCCTTTCCCAAACCCCAAGTTTTAGACCGTCCCAATTAAAAAGAGACGACATTTCGAAATGTGATGGAATTGGAAAATAATCTTCTGAAGGGTCAGAAAACAGTGTGGGAAAAGATTTCCTGTTTCCTACAATGTTTTCCAGAGTCGTCTGCAACACAGTGGCTCAATGCCGTTATTGTTTGGTAATGGGTTTAAAGGTTAAAGGCAGTGAGGGATCCAAGAAAGCCTGGTCATATAGGCTTTAGCTGCAATGCATGAAACAAACTGTTGAGACGGCATTAAAACCCTTACAGACAAATAATTTACCAAATTGTCCAGCGACATCTTGGAATCGAAGCTTGGACCCAATAACCTTGGATATAAATAACTGTTTCTACCTTTTTTAGACATCATAAATGCCGAAAGCGCATAGTTGTTGGGGGGGGGGGGGGGTCAGATTTTCCCGTGAACGTACCATTGGAGATAAAAAATATTCCCATTTCAATTTTGCAGAGGCCGTAAATCGCATTTATCATGATTGTTTGACTATCAGAATGTCGTGATCTTCAAATCTAATTGTACAACACGGGATAAACATCTCTCCGGAAAATTATTTCCACCGCTATCTCGGAAAAAGTGTTGTTGTGTACATGGAAAGTTCAAGTCGTTAACGTGTAGTTTGTATTGAGTGCAAAAAGGACGCAAGCGGCTTGTATTTGCGCTGTTCATGCAATTTTAGACGCTTTCCTTGTCGTTCAAGCTTTTGGGCGACTCGTCTTAATCAGGAATGACTGGCGCTTTACTTACTTTATTATATAAACCGTTATTTCTATATACTATCATCGTGGTAGTATGCATTCAGTTCGTCTTATAAAAGCGATTACGATAGTTTATGTCTTTTATATAAGACGTTTTGGTGAAATATTAAATATAAATAGTTATATCAATAACCTCATCTCTTGCGTATGCCAACGGGCCAGGTTAAAAGGACCACATTTTCGTGCGTGGCAGTACGTTTAAAATTATTCCAATCATATTTCGGATCAAGTGAAAGCCTAAGCCATTGTTCATAAATATTCATTGTTCCGTTATCTTCATATGCATTTATATGTCCCATAATTGCTTGTCCCGATTTAGAAAGGCCCGAAGGTTTTAATAAGCAAAGCACTTTTGTAATCCAATGCTACCCATGGATCTGTAAAGGCATTGTACTCACTCTCGTAGAAAACGATTCCAGTTGGGTATATACAGAAGGTGTGCTCTTGATCGGACTGAACAGACTCTTGATCATTGACTTTATCTTTAGCGTCCGTTATTTGTTAAAAGCATGACCGTTAACTCTTAGAATGATAATTGTATTCTAAATATAGATTTTAAAGTCGTCATACCTAATGATATTACACTTCTCTTGGGCCACATCTAAAAAGCAACAGCACCATTGCAGATCTAAACCAACTTTATCTTGCGATCATTACTCACGAAGAAGGACCGTTGAAATATCAATTCGACTTAATCTGAACTAATTTCAACCGCAATGTAGACAATTTGTAAAAAGACGTTAAAATCACTAATATTCATTCCAGGTATGCATCGAGACAAATGTTACCCAAATATATAAAAAGAACATAATGTGCCTCGAAAACACACTGTTGCATTTTCTTTGATCTCAATTAGGAGATACGACATAGTCACATGTTACACAATAACTGGTACCCAAGTCGGGGTCAAAACAATACAGTGAACCCTCGTTTATCCGAACATGTCCGTTCTCAACAAAATGTCCGGTTTACCGAATAATCCGGACTAATGAAGAAGAGCATTTTCTTATTCACATTAAGACATAAACGGTCTGTATGAGCGGTATATACTTATAACCCTTTAGCAAACGCCAAATTGTCGACCGTCCCAAATTGAAAGAGTTTGCAGAAGACATATCAAAACGTGATGAATTTCAAAGATAATCTTCTGATATGGCAGAAAACATTGTGGGAAAAGGAGAAATTGCTCCTCACGAGCAATTTCTCCTTTACCCACAATGATTTCAAAAGTCGTCTGCAACAAACTGGTTCAATAATTCCGTTCCCTTACAATTTCGTTCGGATTGCGAGACATCCGGATAATCGGGGTCCGGATAAACGAGGGTTCACTGTATATGCCAAAAAGCAGAACAAAGGCGTTTCTCGAGACAGATTTATGTAAGGATCCAATTCGATGCTCCTGAAAACCTTAGCCTTTGTGATGCTTTTGTATTTTCTATAGAAACAAGGTATGTCAGCATTTCGGATAATTGACATGGAAGGCCCTCCTCAATGTGCGAATACCTGCTTTTGTTGACATAGAATGAAAGAAGACTTGAAAGGCAAACAAATACCTTCATTTGCCAGCTTATTTAGAAATCCAGCATAGTTTTGAATTAGTCTGGTGACCGTCGTACTTTAATAAATTAGTAATGTTAAAGGGCAGGTAATCCATGCTAAGTTTTGAATTAGAATAGCCACCCAACAAAGATGTCAAGAACTCAGTAAAATACTCAGGCACTGTTGGGAAGCCACAGAAAGTTGTCGTTAAAGAAAAAAAAATTGGTATGAATACATGTACAATCGTTGATTCGGTACAACGCCTCAAGCCAAAGCGTCAACAATTCCCCATTGTGCTCATCTGTTTTCATAGGTCGACGAGAGAGAGAATGCTGTTTGCATTACCAATCAGCCGAATTAAGCACGGGAAGCGTTTTTACACTGGTTTCTCGGAGCGATGGGGTATTGTTTTCCCCTCGTTTTTGAACAGCACTAACGCTGATGAATGCTAAAGAACCGGATTAAACATGTACCGGATACGAAAACGAAATCGGCTTTTCAGAAAATGATCATAATACAAAACATCTATTACATTCGATATCCACATCTAACACTATTCAGTGCTTCAAAGAAAGCGCTTTTAAATGACTCTCATAACGTATTTTTCATCATATGGTTAAAACAAGAAGTACCTCATATGATGTTAAATACCATTCTAAATACAGGCATTTCTGTGAAGTCTCCAAAACCGTTTCCTGACAAAAGTCTTATTGAAACCGAAGGAACTATTTGCAGTTGTACCCGTTGTCTATTTGTTCAGCCTGTAGACCTTGTCAGTGAAAGTATTCACCTTATTGTTGCTACAGTTTGGGTATGCATGTTTTATGGGTGGTCCCCCCATTTATGATTCGTCATGTAAAACATGAGATTTGACCCCTAATATGCTTGGTAATTTTCTAAAAATAATTCTAAATCATTTCTTTTGGGTCGTCTGCTTTTCAAAACTTAAAATATCTGCTTAATTTTGAGCAGGAAAGTAACTTAGAGTAGCAAACAGGTTAGATCACAGGCCAGTCGCAAATTTATTTGGCGGCTGGCCTGGATCTAATCTGTATGCTTAAGTATGAAGTTTTTCCCAGCATGAAAAGGGTCGATCAAGGAAACATTGAAATGACCGTCACTTTCAGAGCTTCAAATGAGCAATTTGTCACGTTGTTGTACATGTACAGTGAACCCTCGTTTATCCGGACCCCGATTATCCGGATGTCTCGCAATCCGAACAAAATTGTAAGGGAACGGAATTATTGGACCAGTTTATTGCAGACGACTTTTGAAAACATTGTGGGTAAAGGAGAAATTGCTCGTGACGAGCAATTTCTCCTTTTCCCACAATGTTTTCTGCCATACCAGAAGATTATCTTTGAATTTCATCACGTTTTGATGTCTTCTGCAAACTCTTTCAATTTGGGACGGTCGACAATTTGGCGTTTGCTAAAGGGTTTTGTTTGATTTTATTTGTCCACCAATTTGATGATAATGTTTACAGAAAATAGAAATAATAAACAACATAAGAAAAGAAAAAAAATGAAAATGAGAAAAAAAGATACATCAGCGACAATGAACATAATATGTGAACATGTAATGCTACTGATGATAGACAAACATGCATATCAGGCAAATATCCTTCCCAAACTATCATCCCTTTTCGGAGAAAAAGGGGTGGAGCCGGGAGAGAAATTAAAAATAAAGAAATGTCGAATATAAGCTACAACCCTGCAACGAAAGCGAAAGGCAGGAATGTAAATTCGACCAATAAGTAGAGGTTTTATTCAAACATTGCCAAAAAAGAAAATCCAGAAACGGCTTAAGGTTGGAATGAGCGACAACATTACATCATGATTTAAATCAGGCCTGTCGACTAGGTTCCGTAATCCTGAAAACAAACTTATAAATCGTTCAGTAGTGCTTAATGTAATGAACATAGAATACAAAGTATCCCCACAAGAGGTATGCAAAATAGTCAAAAGGGATGTTTTCATTTCGATAGAATCTTTGCATTCAAAAATAATATGCAAGCAAATTGAAGATTCAACTCGAGAGCTACACCGAGGGCATGTTATCGTAAAATTATCACTATAAAACTTAACGAGTAATTTTATACAATTATTACAATGCCTTGACATAGAAGGATAAGACCTTTCAATATTCCATAATTCGGCTCTGTTTAATAGGACGGGTTTACATGTAAGGAAACTTGACAAGTGAGTATCCATTCTCAATCGAGAGATCCAGGTGGAATTAGCATTAAAACTTACTGCTTCACGCACTATTGCCTTCCATCGAAGCTTTGACGGAAAACGACCACAAGACATATAATCCAAAAGATAGTTTTCTAATGAGTATTTTCTCAGCAGAAACACTGCATTTGGTATAAAACCTAATTTTAAGCATGGGTTCTGGTAAAAAGAATACAATCGATAATTAAACACTCTTTTAGAAATATGATTGCTTTTAAGATTTGATATTTGACCAATAAATAGAAGTTTCTTATAATCAATTTCTGATTCAAGTGGAAGCATCCCTACAAGACCAAGACAAATATCAGTTCTTGCATAAACAGGAAGGTGCTGGATATATTTCAAACAAAATCTATGAGATTTCTCTATTTTCAAAAGCTGGGATTGTTTTAAAACTGGCCAAAACTCACAGCCATACAAGGCTTTCGGAAGAACAATTGACTTGTATATTTTTACTGAAGTTAAAGTCTGAAGTCCACGTTCATGTAAACCAACATTAGAGAGGCCAAGAAGAGTATTTCTAAGTTTCCTACTGGCATCATCAATATTCATGGATATATCCATATATTTATTGCAATTGATGCCAAGATGAGTGTAATTATCTACTTCAGAAATAATGCTGTCTCCGAGCTTCCAGACACGGTTATTATGTACAGATTTCTTTTCATTAAAAACTGTTACCGCACATTTTGATGGGTTGTAAAGGTATCTCCATTTACAAGAATACAAGTAACATATATCAAGCATGCTTTGGAGACCAACTTTTGACAGTGACATAAGAACCATGTCATCAGCGACACTAAGTGAGCTACAGTCCGTTCCGGCTATACAAAGACCAAAACCAGACTGCTCTAGTTGACGAATAAGTCCATCTATAAAGACGAGATATAGAAATGGGCTAGTTATCCCCCCTTGTCTTGTACCCTGTAAAACTGAAAAGCTTGAGCTTGATAAAACATTGTTAACTCTAACAGAGCTATGAAGGCCAGAGTACATGTTAAGCAAACATTTAAATGTACCTATATCTATACCAGAATTTAACAATTTGTAAAATAGACCATTAAGCCAGACCCTATCAAATGCCTGTTTACAATCAAGATAACAGATATATAATTTACTCTGATTTTCCTTCGCATAATAGATACATTCATGCAAGGAAAATGAGGACATTGGGCAACCAAGGCCTGCTTGAAAACCACCCTGCAATGTATGTGGCCTTAATGTTGGTGTAGACTGCATATTTTTTAACAAAATGTGTTCAAACAATTTAAGTAAACATGAGGTTAAGGTAATGGCTCTATAATTATTTGGGTCCTTTTTATCTTTATTTCCTCCTTTAAAAACAGTAATGACAATACCCCTTTTCATACTTAAGGGTACATGTGAAAATTTCAACATGGCATTTATCAGTTTTACAATAACTTGCCTAATTAAAGTACCACCGTATAATATATGCTCATAAGTAATACTATCTACTCCTGGTGCTTTATTACGCTTGGCTGATTTGAGAAGATCATTAAGAACCCCAAGGGTTAACCTACAGGATGTATTGCTGCTTAAGTCGACAGAAGACATAATTCTACATACCTCGCTGTCAACAAACGTTTTAAAAGAATGGTCAAAATTAACATTTTCATCAGGAGAATAAAGACTTTGAAAGTATGTTTGCCATCCCTGAGATATAGAACCGGTATCATTACAGTATGTCCCATTGAAATTAATTTCGGCTCCAGGCGCTGTACTTGCAGTCTTGCGCTTACTGTTAACTAAATACCAGAAGTGCTCTTGGTTTACTTCAGCAGCTTGGTCAATATCATTGTATAGCTTAATTATGTAGTTATCTACTGCTTTCCTGTGATATTTGCGGAAGATCCGTTTCGATTCTTTAAGTTTGTTAAACAGGATTCCATTTTTAAATGATCCAGAGTGTAACCACTCCTTCCTGCACTGTTTCATAGATCTGTTCATATCAGCCAAGTTTTTACACCAGTATGGCTTAAGATGACGTTTATATGAAGAAGTTGGAAAAACAAAATCAGCAGTGTTTTGCAAACAATTAACTATTGCCTTGTATAAACAATCAATATCAGTAGAATTTTTAATTTGTTGACCTAGCAAAGATTCAAGGCCTACGTCATTATCTAGTGAATATTTATACATATCTCTAGAATCTCTTGAAACTTTAGACCATCTGATACGTTTTGATGGGGATGCGCTTGGAATGTTAGGAAAAGGGAAAATAAAAACACATTCCACGGGTCTGTGGTTAGAGTAAAGAGTTGAGTTATCATCAACTATGGCACACGAGGCTATGCGATTAACTTCATCTGAGCTAACAAGAATATTGTCGATGATACTGTTACCACACTGTGATTCGAAAGTAAACTTAGCTCCATTGCATATACCTAACGCTGTAATTGGCGATAGTCTATTTCTTATAATGAATGATTCAAACTTTCTATCACGACTGTCTAATGCTTTTATAAAAGTTTTGCTGTTAACGTGACAATTAAAGTCACCCATGAAGATTACTGTACCCTTTGTACTGTATTTGGCAAATATATCATCAAGTACATCAAAGTATTCTACAAATGACTCATTGCAGTGATTCTTTGACGGTAAATAAATCTGAATAAAATAAACAAGTTGTGTGGGAGATAATTCTACTTGTATACCTATTATTCTATCATTATCAATAGATAGACGGGAAACGCAGGAGTCAAACTTCTTTTTCCACAGAAGAGCAACACCCCCTTTTCCTGACTTTCTAAAGTCACAATTGTTAAGATCATTGTCGGAAACTGCAAAACATGAGTATGAACTGTCAATGTTATTTAAAATATGCAGATCCCTTTTAAACAACCAATGTTCAGAGATTCCAAGAAAATCAATGTCATATGACTTTAAACATTCTGTTAAATAGATACCACTGGTTGAAATACCGGTAGCATTCCACGAAAAACATTTCAAATTAATGCAATCTAACATAACTATTGCTAATTAAAAAACGTCACCTAGACGATCAAACCGGTTACCAGTACTGATGGAGCTAGGCTCATTATTGTGAAACTATACACCGCTCATACAGACCGTTTATGTCTTAATGTAAATAAGAACATGCTCTGCTTCATTAGTCCGGATTATTCGGTAAACCGGATATTTTATTGGGAACGGACGTGTCCGGATAAACGAGGGTTCACTGTACACTCATATGATGTTAAATACCATTCTAAATACAGGCATTTCTGTGAAGTCTCCAAGACCATTTCGTGTCTGGTATTGACAAAAGTCTGTATCGAAACCGAAGGAACTATTTGCAGTTGTACCCGTTGTCTATTTGTTCAGCCTGTAGACCTTGTCAATGATAGTATTCACGTTATTGTTGCTACAGTTTGGGTATGCATGTTTTATGGGTGGTCCCCCCATTTATGATTCGTCATGTAAAACATGAGATTTGACCCCTAATATGCTTGGTAATTTTCTAAAAATAATTCTAAATCATTTCTTTTGGGTCGTCTGCTTTTCAAAACTTAAAATATCTGCTTAATTTTGAGCAGGAAAGTAACTCAGAGTAGCAAACAGGTTAGATCACAGGCCAGTCGCAAATTTATTTGGCGGCCGGCCTGGATCTAATTTGTATGCTTAAGTATGAAGTTTTTCACAGCATGAAAAGGGTCGATCAAGGAAACATTAAAATGAACGTTACTTTCAGAGCTTCAAATGAACAATTTGTCACGTTGTTGTACATGTATATGATTTTACACTATACCACGAAGAAATGTATTTTTGTCGTGCCAGCTTTACTGCAAGGTATTGCTGTCGATTTGACTCAACAAATTAGGCCCATATGTGGATATGTTTTCAATAATCTGCGTGGTAAAAGCTTGAAACTCTTGTCAAAACCGGACACGAAGCATGATCTTAAACACAAAGATAAGTTCAATGCCTTTGAAATAACAACGCAAAAGGGGAATATAATTAAGAAAAGAATACAATATATACATTTACCATACACTGTACTTAACCCTGTCAAAATGTGCACTGATTCACTTAATGTCTTAGCAACGTATCGCGTAATCAGATTAAGGGACCTGACAATTACCCTGGGGAATGCCGGAGTAAGAGCTGTTGTTGTCATTCCTTTATCCAGACTTCAACGCAATCTTGTGTCTTAACCCCTTTACTCTGTCATACCCAATGTCATAAGATGCGACTTTAGCAAAAGGATAAATTGCTCAAAATGAGCATTTTCTTTTCATTAGCGACAATAGCTTCTGCAAAATACTGCAAAGAGAATACTTTTATATTTGCTCATGCTATTTCATGTACTCCTATCTTATTTTCGAATTTGGAACAGTCACACATTTCAACATGGGGGTGAGATAACATTTCGTTCGTACGCAAACAATCGAGGAACATATGTGACAATTATACAAGTTCTACATATTCAACGTCATCTTCCTGACAATACCGGCTTCCGAGTGATCAAACATCGAGTTATGCGTTAACGAGAACTCAAGTGTTAAACTGCTCTCCTTCAAATACATTTTACGTTTCGAATGACAACTTAAACGGGTTCGCATTAAACACATTTCGCATATATAGCACCCCGTGCCGTACCCCAACACCTCGCATAAGACATAAGTAACATTAATGAGTATTTCCCCTACAACAAAACACCAATCTTTACAAAAGGAGATCGCTAATTCCCGTGATTGGAGTCCCCACGACGCCACGGTTATCAAACTAAATGTCTTTAATGTTAGGAATTTGTCTTCGAACCCCGAAGATAAATGGTCGAGTGGAAATCTCTGCGGAGTTCGTGTAACCCGGGCATGTGTCTGGTTTTCAGGGGCCCGTTTTACTAAACAACTTACGGAAAATGTTTGCGTAAGTCATAATTGATTAACATGGATAGTATCTTCAATGAAAGTACAATATTGCAATGTGACACGTCATTGGAAGCGTCTCGGAGAGACGATTCCAATGATGTGTTACTTTGCAATTTTGCTTTGCAAAATATTGAAATAAAAGGACTTGTTGTTTTAGACTTACGCAAATCTTAAGCGTAAACTGTTTAGTAAAACCCTTATTTTAACCCTTATAATGCTGGGTAATTTTTAAAATAGATATATTGTGACGTCTGCTTTCCAATTACTAAAATATCTGCTTAATTTTGGTTAGGAAGGATACCCAGAGTAGCAAACAGGTTAGACACGAGTCCAGCCGCCAATTTACTTGGAAGCTTGCCTGAATCTAACCTGTTTGCAAACGCATGAAGTCGGTTCCAGCTCTATAAGGGTTAACCATGTACTTAAAGGTTCTCGCTCACAGATGAGAACATGGAAAATGAAATAAAAGTGCCTAAGAACAAAACGATTTACACGCTGACGTATTCTACGGAATGAAAGATCGCTGTTGAAAGGTAGTTTGGCTCGAAGAAAGCAATTATATCTTGGTAATTACAGTTGAATTGGTGTCAATTTCACAACCGATAGATTGCATACAAATCCTTTGCATTTTAAGGTCACGTGATCAATGAAAATTTTACGGGATTTCATTGAGACCTATTTTGTTTCCCAAACGCTTAGTATGCCAGGGATGGACTAAGAGGTCAATTGATCGTAGACACACACCATTGACTGAATAAAAATGAGTCATTTACATTTGCATTCTGTATTGTCTTTTATTTTAGTGCGTTTATGACCTAACTCATAGCAACATTTGATCATTTCTGTATATAGGAATGTGTTATTTGTCGAAGTTTGTGGCAACAGCAGGCGACAAAAGATAGCATGGAAATAATACACTTTGACTATCACTTTTCGATAAGAGCCATTTTGATAAAAGGATAAATTGATCATCATTTTTTGTCAAAACAATTTCCAAAGGCATCTGCAGAACATACTACAAAGATGGATTTTATGGAGCAAATGGTTTATATCGAATACATTCTCTGTTTATAACCTAACACAATACTCAAGCACGTATTGAGATGTTTGATATTGTAACCATGCTTTTTCGAAACGCCTCACGATCAAAAATTGTTTGCTGTTATAGAGTAAATGGAACTTTGACGCTGACGTTTTTTTTAAAGGCACATAAAAGGAGATTAATGCAATATCAAACTATATTCTTTGATAAATTTTTGGTCAGATTAAAAAAGTTATCACCAAAAAACCCCATCAGCACAACTCAAACATGAAAGCAAACAAGAAATAACCCAGATTAACCAGTTTGATAATTCAGATTGTGTGATTTTTCACCCCTGACCTTGACAGTTGATACATAAATGTTTGAACCGACCAATCAGAATTCGTAATTTTGAATATGTAAACAAACAGGTTGTTGATAAACATGATTGAATTGGAGACAACTATATGTCAAACACAAAATAACTTATGTTAAAGGAGTCTATTTAATAGGATCTTGATGCATTCATTAATTAATTTTCATGACTTTTATGATCATAATAAAAGAACTCCATATAATTCTTCAGTAATTTATTTGTATTCATCTCCTTTCATGTGCCTTTAAATAATCTAGCCAAACGACACTTACAATGATAAATCTACGTTAGATATATATTATTTGTCTAACCTTTCCTGATATAGACATGTAAATTGTTTCTGTAGCAGACGATATAACAGTGTGCGGTGATGAACGGAAGACTTGGCCATACGTTAGGACAACATTAAGATTAAAAAGAACGGCGAAGCAGACGTACTTTGAACTTCAATAATGAATACATTCATTGTAAGACATCATTTCGTAATACTGACTGGGCTTACCACAGCTGTATGATAATTGAGTTAGACGCAAATATATCATACGTGTATTAATTGGGTATTTATATATGCAATTGAAAATATATGAAACCTAGCAGTCTCAAACAGCAATGGTAAACATGACATCGTTTAAGCGTTGAATTGACAATCTTCTAAACTCATCTATACACACGAGTTTCTTCTGTGACGCTGCGTATTTATTTATGAGCTCTTCAAGGCACCATGTCGTATACTAGAAGGTTTCTGTCAGTTTGAATAAAACATAGCAATAATGCATCGGTGTTGACGCGTGAATATTTAAAGCAATTCGTTTACAAATCATCTTAGACGGTTGTCTTTATGGAAATGAGATGTGTTGTTGGAACTACAATGTTTGAGATATGCATAGGAAAAAGGGAATTTCAATACATACATAGTAACAAAACCAAAAGAAGTAGCCAACTTTGTTGGGGGGCGATACTATTTTGAAAGGGATGTGGCAGAAGGAAAAATTGACAAAGTTTTAGTTCATTGCAAGTTAAGGCTTGTGTTTGTGAGGCGAATCTTAGAAATAAATAACGATGATACTAAATTATGACGTCACAACAGGACAATGTACATGGACGAATTCAATATACCCAAACCTGACATGAACTGTTTAAAACACCAATTGAAGATAAAATCCCGAAACAAAATTTAAAAGTATCAAAACATCATTTCCAATAATCCACGTATGATACCGACAGTTTGTACAAAAATGTTCTAGTCAAAATACCCGTAAAACATTTTTCAATTCCACAACTTTGGTTTCTATTTCAAAAGAACTTTACCTAGTACTTTCGTTTCTACATTACTTTCAGGTAATGGCTAAATCCCATATAATATGAGCTGAGAAAGAAAAGCAAAAGAGAAATAAGCATTCATTGAATTGAAAAGAATATGCAAGATGATCATACATACAAGTAAATTCAAAATAGAATTCTGTATTTGTAGATGAGTTCGTGTTCTACTTATCGAGCTCGATTCTTGAAAATATATTTCCTTAAAATTCTAATAAGTAAAATGTATGAGAAACGTCGCAAATTTTCTCTCGGTAATGTACAAGTCAGGGCCTTCAGGGAAAATCGGGCACATAAGTCATTTGTTAATGGGATCGTAACTTGAAAGGAAACCTCTTTTAACCCTTTCTCCATAAACATCTTTTTGACATACAGTAACACATACACGAAAATAAAAACCATCACAACCAATAGTAAAACACTCAAAACACACAGCATCTACTTCAGGATTTAAGTCATTCTAAAATAAACGCTCACGAACCAACAAATTAAGAAATGTATTCAAGTTTCCATTGTGTGTATATACTGTCATTTGAGGGATTTTTTATATATTTTCAGAAAACTTTTGCAGCAGCTACACGCTGTTCAGGATTTGAGTTACGTCGTATAAAGCTTGTAAAGAAAGCACTGATTTGGAAGCTTTTAGACGTGCCTAAACTGACAGTGGGTTAACACCTTAGATGTACAGAAGCCTCGTTCCTCTCAATCCATTTACAACAAATATGTTTCGTACCTGAAGAAATCTACCTAGTTCATTATTGTTTCAGTTGTTGTCTACAAACGCTTTCGCCTGCAAACATTTTTGTCTGAAAACTCTTCAATTTTGAAGCTTTAAGGTGCGTTTTCTTTTGTCTTGAAGACATTAAAAAACGCAGTTTTCTACCCAATGTTGCTGAAACGTTGAAGCTTTAAGGTGCGTTTTCTTTTGTCTTGAAGACATTAAAAAACGCAGTTTTCTTCCTAATATTGCTGAAACGATATCCTATCAAAACATACTTTATACATTCGTTTTTGTTTTCACAAAATCATTGTTAGTATACATTTTGCCCTTGAGCAATGCTGTGAAAGACGTAAACATGTCAATAAGTTTATGCATTTTGAACTTTGAACTGTCCAAATTTAAAGCAGCTTAAACAAACAATTGTTAATTCTCAATTTAAAAAACCAATTTTACTTGTGATACCATGGTTGAAATAATTGTGCCAAAAGAACAATTTATGCCGCGAGCAATTTATCCTTTTGACACAATGATTTCTCAAGCCCCTAGGCTGGATGTGCGTCATAACGAGTCGTAATGATATAACAGAGAAAGCTTTCTATTTTCCTCTTAGAATGTCAACAGATGACGATCTCTTGGGAGAACGTGATTTATGTCGCCTTGGTGCCATGAATGATGTTAATGGATTTTGCGAAACGTCAAACAGAATTGGACATGAGGACTAAAAAGCTCCTATATCATGTGTGTTCTAGGAACTTCAGTACAAAGTAAATCATGTGAAATGCTTTAATAATATAAAGATCGTATAAAGTTCAAGAAGTCTGTAAAAGCAACCCGACTGCTTTGTGATCCATCCCTACTCTGACAAACTATTAGGCAGGCATTTTTTATTCTTTAACCCTTTACCAAACGCCAAACTTTCGACCGTCCCAAATTGAAAGTTTTGCAGACGACACTTCAAAGTGTAATGGAATTAAAAATAATCTTCTGATAGGACAGATAACATTTTCGAAAAAGGAGAAATTGCTCGTTAAGACCAGTTTCTCTTTTTTCTCACAATATTTTCCAGAGCCGTCTGTAACAAACTAGTCAAATGTCGTTATTGTTCGGTAATGGGTTTTAAAGCATTCGAAGATTTGAAATTAAACGATGCTTGTGTAAGTGGAATTTGACGTTGTCTTGTTATGATATTCGGTACAAAAGCTAAGACATATGTTTTTGAGGTTCAAATTTTGGGTTAAACATGCCTGAAATGCATGAATATCGCCAACTACTGAGGAGGTGTTCAATGTGCTCAAAGTCACTTAGGTATTACTCAGGTGCCTCAAAAACAAGAATAGTCTCTTTATAGACATAAAGGAGAACCAGATCAACATGTAGGAACAAACACAAAACCTCTACCAAGCGACCAAAGTATTGAAAGTCACCCGTTCTCCAAGCGTGCCCTGGTTTCATGATTACTTCATTAAGCACGACCCTAATCAAGGGAATAAATGTCATTAAGATAAACGGAATTTGAAATCAGCGCTAATTGGAGAAGCATGACGTTCCATGTTTATATGAGCGTCTGCCGGGGATCGTTAGAGATAGGCCGATAATGGGACGTGATTTCAAACAGGTTCTTTGGCTTCTTAAAGACCTCTGATAAAAGCCGCAAATATATACATAATTGAAACGGTTTAGGTGCAATGATACATAAGGGTATTGTCGTTCGTTAGCTTTGATACATATTTCATGATCGTTGTCACGCTTACGTTACAAGCTCTATCTAGTGACAGGAATAACGCCTTGAAATCGAGAGAGCATTGGAAATACCTGTACATAAGGTACCAATGCAAAAAGAAACCGATGGAAAAACCACCAACAGAAGTTTAATTCGTGGAGTGGAGGTGTGAATGAACGAGTTAAATGCATGTTTCAAAGCCATACTTATGTAATGGGCTTATAAGAATACGTTTCAAATGGACGACACTGTTATACTTAAATAGGGACCTAATGATATGGTCAACCTATGTTTCATAATCGTGAGTAATTCACATATCGAAGCTGTCTTGAGCGCAAGTGATTGACCTAGACAAATACCTTCCACATCCAGATGTAAAGAATTGCAAATATTATCAAAGCGAAATTATCAATAAACGTGACATCTTTTAAGCTAACACCTTTCTCAATTGAGCAAAGGTTAAGAAGTTGTGTGTATTATGTAATGTCTAGATTGGTTCCAATAAATTATTTCATATCGATTGTAAAAACGTACAACACATCGATTCTTCTGTCCCGAAGTTGCTTCTATACTCCAATGTACCGTTTAATCAAACATTTCTTAATATAATTTAGCGTAAGTTCAAAACAACGTTCCGTCTCATTTCTATATAGGGCTTAGAAATATTCCAAAGCAACACGTCTTTGGAACCGTCTCTCCGAGACGCTTCCAATGACGTGTCACATTACAATATAGTACTTTTATTTAAGATACTATCATTATTAACTTGTTTTGACCTACGCAAATATTTTCCTAAAATGGCTTAGTAAAACGGTACACAGGACCAATTTACACATCGTTATGAATAAAGGAACGCAAGTGAAGATCTCATACAATTTAAGGTTCGATTTATCTTTATGGATTAAGGCTCCAAATCCACAAAGCCTAACTGGTATATTCATTGGAGTATATCTCCCATTGTACCCGATAAAGGATATGTTTAATTGCTTTGTACTTTTTGATGGATTTTATAGTAATGTCAATCGAGTATATACGATAAATTCGGAGTCAACCTCCCAAAGATTCGAGTAACTTGCAGTGAGCGGCTTTGAAATAAATGTGAGCAGAGCATATGGTGACGCAACAATACAATACGTGTTTCTAAGAAATGACCTTCTGTCATTGCCTTTTAAAACACGCGAAAAGATTGGAAATGAAACTTACTTCATGCAAAATCGATGTAATCAACCTTGGAAACAATAAGTTTCAGTATAAATCATAAGCAAACCACGGATAGATATTGGCCAGCATGTTAAGATAAAATGAATATTCCTGAGAACCTGATTGTGATTCATTGGTGCGTAATCACAAATCAGCTTGATTAGGAAATGAAAATGATATACCAAGTATCACGTCACAAAAATGCAAAAACAGATAAATAGACGTTACATTTGTACTTTGTATCTGGAAGCATATTTTGCAACACCCACATAACTGATCTGGCAGACGGCATCATTCTCCAGGCTTTTAATTAACATTGCATCTTTTCGTGGCGTTTTCTGGATTCTATGTTTTTCTTGAGGATGATGTAACAAAGTCTGGAGTAAACATATTAGTTACCCATACTTCATCCCCCAAGACAGAAGCAATCGTTTTACACGGGCTTGAAGGGGGATAGCATCAATGCTGTCGTGATAGTATCGAAACATGCGGTGTGAACTCATCTTCATACAGTATGGTATAACCCGAAAGCAACATTATGTTGCTATTTTAATAAATGAACGTTGTTGTCAATGGTTATAATTTGTCATACTGAAGTTGAATATGTTCTGTAAATCTAGCGAAGTTGTTCAAGCTTAAAATAGTTCCTATTAATTAATTATTGACTAAACTATTTCATTTTTCAAGTGAATTCTATAAGATGAAAATGCAATGGCTGTAATATGACAAGTTTATTTTCAAAATTGCAACAAATGTATTTGAGGTCGCAATGCGAAGCTAGATGTTTTAACATACTAAGCAAATCCTATTGAGTCAAATACTTATTACGATAAACAAGAGAGATAAGATTTGAATCAAGATCAACTATATCAAATGCATAATTCATTTTGAAAGATATAGATAGAATGATAGACATGTAGAAAGATACATACATAACCAATAAATAGATGAATACATGAATGAATACATGAATAAAACCTTAAGCAAGATAACATTAATAGATAAAGCATGTTTAACAGGCCGAGTAGCCGATTAACATGTATCAAATTCCAAGCCACTCACATCTTCACTCTATAAAAATTTTTCAAATCGAAATGGTGATGGAAAATCAAACTCCCACTCACTTGCCATTGTCACATTCCACTACATTTACCAGAGCCATCATTCATCACTATAAGATAATACGCGAACGGTCATGTGTAATGCAAGAATTGTATGTTGACGAAGAAAGAGCGCCGGAAACTTATTTTATTTTCTTTGCAAGACATGTATAAGACATAGTATCGTTTAAACAGCGGTATTTTTTTGTTCGATAAAGAGTCTTATGGTGCCAATATCTTAATACTACTATCATAGAGAGCATTTACAATTAAAAGAATAAGTTTTGATAAAACGGCCGAAATTCAGTCGAATTATTAACATGAAGGCAATGCTTAGTGTAATATACAGGAATAATATACAGGAAGTAACCGTTGTAAGGAGTTTAATGGGAAGAACTATTAACACGCATGCGCAGTCGCTGTTAGCCCGATACAAATTCCCATTGGGTACCAAAGATCGCACACCTGCAGAAACATTGTCTGTTAATCCTTAGATTGCTGGGAAAATTTCTGAAAATAGATTTGTGTGTTGTCTGCTTTCCAAAACCTTAAATATCTGCTATATTTTGTTAAGGAAAGATAATCAGAGAAGCAAACAGGTTAGATCACATGCCAGCCGTCGATTTTCTTGGCGGCTGGCCTAGATCTAACCTGTTTGCATAAGCAAGTAGTCGGTTCCAGCGCTATAAAGGATAAAATATTTATCGCAAGGTAAAATCCCTTATAGAAAGTCCATAACGTTCAAGATATGGGCTGCCGATTTAAATACCCGATATCGTACAAATTTATAGAGCTTTTACTTTGTCGTAAGCAATTTATCCGCTAATGGGTTTTTATGGGCTTTGGAACCCGTCTGAATCGGTTTATGGGATATTATGGTTAATATTAAATCGAAATTATCAGGTAATCTCCTGGATAACAATTCTCGAAATAAAACGTATTGATAGTAAAATGTTCTGAGAATGAAGAAGGTTTTATTCCTATGCAAAAGCTCGACAATTTTACTGTCTGTCGGAATCCATTTATAGGAAATATTTGATTTGTGTTATGACTCGAAGCAGAATATCCACTTAGAGAACTACGTGTTTATGTTATATGCAATTAAGTCTCAATTATTCTAATAGCATATCGGAATAAATTAGGTACACGTATCGTCGGTCTTTGACTTAAGCCACTATTGACAACAAAGGAAGGGTCAATAACCATTTCGAACGTACAAATGGGTGACAAAACCATTTCGAACGTACAAATGGGTGACAATGGTACAGTGGTAGAGCGTCAGCCTCTTGTACCGAGGATCCCGGGTTCGAATTACCGTTAGGCAATGTAGAAATTGCCGGGACTTACCCAGTAATTGGCACGAGTACTGGTGTATTATCAAGGAAATGGTAAGAATATAAGCTTCAAGCTTTCATCACGATCGATACTAAATAAAGAGTTTAGAATAAAGTACTACAATGGTGAGAGATCGGTCTTTTATGTGGAAGGTAACATGTTTGAACAAGGCACCGGTCATATGCAACAGCTTTCACGATAGCACTTAAATGTATGGTTGAGCAAGTCTCCTTTCAAATGCACGAGCTTACAAGAAAGCACCTGCAAGAATGGGTTCCCCTTTACGACCCTCTGTATGATACGAAGACAACTTGGCCTGGATAGCCAGTTTAATGTCATACAAGGCTTATACCGATTTTGGATTAAAAAACAAAGATTATGAAACTTGCCGTCGTGATTTAAATGGAATATTGTTGAAATCAATGTCGATCCCAATGAAATTAACCGATAACATTGGTTATTGAGGACAGATTATTGCCATATTTACGTTCTTCGAACGGCCTGCTCGCCGGACTTTTTATTCATCCCCTTTTATTAGGCAATACCTTGGAGAGTGTTCCGCATTGTCACCTAAATGAAGATATTTATTATTCATTTCATCGTTTGAAACATAGACTGAGTTAACCCCCATTTTTTTTAAATATCATCAACGCGAAGGAGCCATGCTCCCTTTTGTAACCTTTTTATATCATTTTACAGAATACCACAGCGGAAAACTCAACATACTCGTCGATGCCAGTTACCTTTATGTTAACAAATCACGAAACTGACATGGTTATGTTACCAATGTCATATACACGGCAAAGCATCATTATTCATGGTATTGTGACTGCGTTCGAGAGACGATACATGTACGATCGCTCGTAGGCTGGTACTCAGCTTCACGTTGGTGAGTCATCGTAAGCCAGGGAACCAGCAACATAACCTTAACTAAGGTTTCATCTTTTAACCCATATCCAAACTATAACGAAATCAAATAGCAACGGCACCAGTTTTATGAAGACGACTCTTGAAAACATTTAAGGGAAAGGAGAAATTGCTCGTCGCGAGCAATTTCCCCTTTTCCCACTATGTTTTCTGCCATATCAGAAGATTATTTTTCAATTTCATCACATTTTGAAAAGCTGTCTGCAAACTCTTTCAATTCGGAACAGTGAAACGTTTGGCTTAAGGTTAACGGTTAAACGTGGTGGAACGACGTAATAAAGAAGATCATACAGACACAAGTCCTCCCAATGCCGTAGGGTTACGTCCAATATATGTATAAAGTGTTTTATTTGTTCATTATTTCTTCTTCTTGTTATTCAACATACAGGTGTTTGTTTGACGAGACACTGTATAGTCTAAATCAATAAGAATTCTTGGTCTCGATCTTTTCCCTTTCAAGCAAAGTCGTTTTCGGACAAGTCTCACCTTTTTCCTTGTGCAAGCTGACCTTACCATTTTTAAAGAAGATGGCGCATGTTTACCTTGTGGCAAAGGAAACCTTGCGTGTGATGCCACTTTGGTTCGTTCTTTATTCCGGTATCTTGTTCCGAATCAAAGTTACTTCCGGTATGAGATACGATTGGTCTCTGTAACCTTTGTTTGATCAGGTGACTTTAACGCTCGGTTCACCAGTCATTTCGGCAGCGTAAAAATAGAAAAAAATAAAAAGAAACTAAAAAAAACAAAAACACACACAAAAAAAGAAAAGAAAAAAAAAAGAAAAATCCCGACACACTGCCTGTTCAAGCTGCGAGAAAAAGAAAAAAAACCCACACACAAGCCACTTCGACAGGACGGAATAACAGGATGATTTAGCACGCCACGGCATCCATTACGTACGGAATAAGCAATAACTACGTCTGTTTCAATGGCATAAGAGCGCCACTTGATGGTAACGAAGTTGGACGTCGGAGTTGTTCGGAAACCGTTAACTTTGTCCGCAGAAAACAGGTAGCTTTGGAGTATAACACAATTTAGTCTTTGCACACGAAAAAGAGGTGGTTACTTTAGTATACAACCATAGACTGAGTGACTGTGTTTCATACAAACAGGTTGTAACAAACTGTATACCTTCCAAACAGCTTTAAGATTAACCGAATGAAAGGCAATGTTTTGAGAGAGACGGTGTTCAAGACCAACATTATATCTTTTTCTGAAGTAAACAGGTTTCATTAAAGAAATGTATTTTGGCAACGATAAATAGTTAGACTTTCGAAAAGTCGTTATATGATATGTTTAAGAGTCTTTTAAGACTAATGATATTGGTGGAGTATCGTGCATTTGAGTAAATGCAGGCCCCCATTGGATGTTGATGGCAACATATTGATGCTAAATAGTTAATTGTAATTGTCAATCACCGCAATCTGTATACGAGTCTTCAACGTGGTCACGGTCTTAATCCTTAAAGTGATTAAACCGACGTCATGCTTATGTAAAAACAGGTAAGATCCAGGCCAGCCGCCAAGTGAATATGCGGCTGGCCTGTGATCTAATCTGTTTGCTATTCTGAGTATCTTTCCTCATCGAAATTGAGCAGATATTTAAGGTTTTGGAAACTAGACGACACTAAAATCTACTTTTCAATATTCCCCAGCATTCTGAGGGTTAATCGAACTGTAATTCTGGACCTACTTTTTCTAAATTGCTGTTCCAATATGACGCTCTGTTAGATGCCAGGACACAAATGAACGTTGACATGTTTAGCTAGACAAGAATAATAATACATTAACCAAACTATCATATATTCCCAGCGGGCGCTTGATTAATACATGAAATGTCAGTTCTTTATAAGCCTTGTGCCATGTTAGTGATATTTCGTACCAATTCAAATTGTTTCTGTGACGAGAGAGTTGTTTGTTTGTTTATATTGGGTTTTACATCGCGTCAACATTATTTCAGTTATTTTGCGATGCCCGACTCATGAGGATGGAGCTTTTTCACTAACTATCACAGTTATATTTCCATTGTCAATACTACTACTTTCTTATGTCTAACGTTTGGTTCATGTGAACACTTCATATGTCATTGGTTTAATGATATAGGTTTTAAAACGCATCAACATTATATCAGCCATGTTGCGATGCCCGAAATTCAACGATGGAAGAAGACTACCATACTTAACTAATCAAGTCAGGTACATTTTAATCCCATCAACATTACGTAAGTCAGTAGGGAAACTATCTCCCATGAATATCCAAATGCCAGCACCTGGATTCGAACCCACACGAAGAGGTGTCATGTGATTTCAAGTTCCGCACTCTAACCACTAGATAAAAGAGGTCCCAACTAATGATATTAAAATCTCAAAATGGATAGATTTCCAATGGGGTGCAAAACTCACTATCATTCCAGATAAGAACCATTGAGTTATGCGTTTTTAGACACTTGTACTATACAGATCACATACATTGTAGTTGTTAACTGGGTTCAATGACTGGATACCTTCTTCATCTCGAGCAGACCTCTATAATTACAACACATTTACGGCGTATTTACTTCACAATTATCGTCTGCCGTTTGTTTCCTTTTTAGAGCAGTCACAGATTTCCATATGAAAAAAATGTTTGAAATGTATGTTAAAATGCCATATTATGCCATATCCGCTTCAAAACTTAAATTCAAGCAGAACTATGCTTTTTTTATCAAAATCATAATGATTGATATCTGACAAAGGATGTTATTCAAAAAAATAGATAAAGGAGCTTAAATAAGATTTAAAAAATAGCATGGGGTGATTTAAAAAAAAAGCATGGGGTCTGGTATTTCTATAAGAACAGACAATCGAATTATTTAAGATGATGCTATATTTTAAGAGATTTGTAAAGTTTAAGAAACCCGACGGTTCTGAATTATACCAAGGCAAAGATCGCATTCCAGCAGGTGGATTGGGGTTCTAGTAAGCCGATATATTCATTAGATGTGAAAATTATTGCAAACTTTACTCAGAACATAAGCAATGAATTGATGGTTTCTAAGAAAAGTATTGACGTTACGAATACGAGTAGTTTCCTATTAAATGTACGATGATTTCGCAATGTTTTGAACGCATTCTCGCTCACGATATTTGTTGGTGCGTCTTTTGGATTTTTTGCAAAGTTAATATGTGATTCAATGTTTAAGTAATGTACCCAATGTGCACGTTATTAGGGATCAAATTCTCGTTAAATTTCAAATGCCACTGGGTTCAATATGCAGCACTTAATATTGTTTCAGTAACCTATCAAGATAAGGTAAGACTCGAAAATAGTGCAACATCAATACTAATCTGGGATTCATTGGACAACAATTTTTAAGCAATTCCTCCGGAAACGGTAGTCGCTTGTCCAACTCCCGTGAGTAGCAGAATCCGATTCGACCCAAGTTCGGTGTGAGTGCAGGTTTTGTGTCCAGGAACATAACCGAAAGTGATCAGCCTACATAGTTTGAGCCTGTGATGGGGTAAACCAACGTGCCGTGGCTGCATTTGCGCCATATGTAAACGGCCGGTTTACAACCCATTGATCGCGGGGGTAATTGTAAAATTCGGTACGAAATGAAGAAGTTTGAGAATAACCACACATGGTTACGGCTTTGTAAATCATCAACGAAAAGAACAAACGTTAAGAACACTTAGAATGCAGCGTCCTAACAGGAAAATGGATAAACAATGAACATCAAAATATGTCTGTCGTTCCAGATCAAACTATTATAACATTTAGACGTGCAGCTGCTTTATAGACCACGCCCTTTCCGTTCGTACACAACTCAAAGTTATACTCGTAAGAATACCTTCGATGACAGGCGGCGAAGCCTGCACTTATACCGAGTGCCAAAACAACACGGTTATGATAAATGACACCAGTCGGGAATTTTGTGCTGTGCATTTTTTTACTTGTCCCAGACAGTATCAATTTTCGGTAATTACAAGATACAATCCTCTGACATCGGAAAAACCGGAAACGTAACATCATTTCCGGTCGAACGCCGAAAAATTTGGGAGTTTCGTATGACGTGTTCTATATGATGTAGTGCAATTGTATAATTACTTCCTGTGTTCGTTGCACCTTAACCCGTTACCAAACAATGACGACATTTGACCAGTGTGTTGCAGACAACTCTTAACGAGCAATTTCTCCTTTTCCCACAATGTTTTCAGCCCTATCAGAAGATTATCTTTCATTTCATCAGATTTTAAAATGGTGTCTGCAAACTATCTGAATTAAGGACAGTTGAAAATTTGGCGTTTGGTAATGGGTTAACGTCTGAGCATGGATAGAACATCAATCGAAAAATGATAAATAACTATCTGAATTTAGGACATTTGAAAATTTGGCGTTTGGTAATGGGTTAACATCTGAGCATGGATAAAACATCAATCGAAAAATAGGTACTATGCCTGAAACCTTTCGTAATGGGCACTATAGATAGATCAAAATGACTATTTTTGTATTGAATAAAGGGGTTTCGAACAGTGATTTATCTCCACAATGCATTGAAAAGATGTGTGACTTTTTTGTAAAATATAGTATTGCGAGGATATAGTACAATGCTATGCTACTCTTCATATTAATGAAGCCACTGCTATAGTTTTTCGTTGAACATTTGATTAGCATCCCCTCCTCACTAACAAAGCATGGGTGTGTTAGATTTGCTTCGTACGTCACAAATATCTAAAAAAAAAAACGTAATTGAAAAATGGCACGCTCTTCGTTTAAAAAATAACGAGCAATGTTTTATTTCATGACCCCAACATTCACAGCTACCAATGATGAAATAAGCTGTCAGCAGTACTCTAAACACATCAATGAATAAATAGTGATTCCGTTGCATCTCCCAGAAATGGCATGCTTGTAAAATTCCTCTATAAGTAAACAAATATACTCAAATTAAAAAATAAAATATAAATTCGGATATAGCAGACATTCAATTCCAGTACCGAAATGAAGAAGTAAAAAAATAACACGATTCCATCACGTAAGCCTTTTTCATCTCAACCTGGTCATGTAGGAATCCTCTGTTGGCTGTCTCTCCACGAGCCAAAGTTCGCTGACTTTTAACTGCTTGACCAAAAGCTACCACAATCATAGAAAGAGACACAGATAAAAACACAAATGCTGATGAACAACGGGTAAAGTCACAGGTTATTACAATTGCATGAATGAGGCGTTTTGTGGCGCGTCGACAGCAAAGGCCATTCAGGTTATTAACATCCATAAGTACGTATGTATTCCCAACGTAAAAAAGAAGTCCGCCCGTTTTGAATAGAATGACTTAATGTCGGAAGTACGTATACAGTGCCGTTGTACGGATGGTAAAATAAAGATCAGGACTTATTATGAGGAATCCGAACCTATTCTACACTGGTCTGATCAAAAGCTGTATTTCAAACCATCAAAATACGCCCAACGGAGCATTTCTTCCTCAGATCATGTACTCTACTTTTCTCCCGACAAGGCGTGTTTCTAAATTCGAGACCGGTGCGCTTATCAGTTCAACGGCTTGAGGAAACATGGAACGGACTCATCAATAAATCAAGCATAAATCCTGACGTCCTACAAGCGCCAGATAAAGTATATCTCTATTTGATATACCCATCCACGATATAGACTAAGAAACCTTTTCAAAACTGATAGGCGTATATTGAGATGCGTATCGGAGGCTGATTTCTTTTCTTAAATGGATTTCATGTGATTTAGTGTTTTCTTTGGCTTCATTTAGAGGTTGTTTGGTATGGTCATTTTGAGGTTTGGTATGAGGGAGGTAGATATACTTTAATGCTCTGTCCCATGTTGGAATTGTCATGTTCATTGACATTAATTAGTTATCTGTAAAATACGTCAAAAAGAGGATTAAAACTTAAATAATGATTCAGTACATATCACATAGGACTAATCCGTTCAAACTTGTGTTTCTCAACTGTATTCTTCTTCGACACATGGTCATTGTTTTGGTACGTTGCATATTGCAGTTTTTCCTACAGTTTAATGTACTTTTGACCAATTACAAATCAAATGCAGAGCTAATGGGTAATAGTTCCATCTCAGTAACAGGACCCGATTTACGAAACGATTTACATGTCTTACATTGTGAAACTATGGCCTTGTTTGTCGCGAAATCTTTTACATTAAGTGACTTACTGTAAACCAACTGCAGATGAGTTAAAAAACAATAGAGACAAAGGGTAAATCCTTGCCACTAGCTTCATTTTGAATATCATTTTTGTTCTTAAAATTGCTTCGTTTCTACAATATCATTAACAAAATGTTTTATTTCTAATGTCTTTCTTTCGTACGCTTTCTTTCAATTTGGGACAGTTACAAAGTTATATTTGTTGGGTTAATATCAGAAGGACGTCTGCGGAATCAATCTCTGACTCCTTATCTCTAATTATTCATGCAAATTACATTCCGACTCCGCCGTTGTTTGTTATCCACATACGGAGCTCCCATGAATTATATATGGTACTTATCCGATTATGGGGAATATACACCTGGGCACACATTTCGTTAGGAAAATATTGGAATATTCGCGTTTGCTTTTTTAGGTAGACGTTGCTAAAATGAGATTAAAGTGGATCTCATTCACAGGTGTTTTATTGAAATTGGGAGGCGGGGGTTTAAGATTCTTTTTTTTTATTTCAATTAAATTACAACAGTTGATTCTTCGAATCTTTTGTATTCCATTGTCAGTAATTTGCAAAGTTCGCAAAAGTTATCAGCTAATTCTTAATAATATTAATGTGAAATGTCTCAGAAATCTTAGAAATGTTCAGTTCTGATAAACGAATCAAGCATACTACACTATTTTGAGTCTGTTAAACACCAGAAATAACATTGGTAAATTATGGTTTTCAGCAAGGACCCCCTTTATTGGAATAATGTGTACATTATTCTATTGAAACAAGATATTGTGATAACCAGTGAATATGTATACCCCCACCAGAAATTGTCCATAGTGAATCTGTAACAAAGATCATACGGAGATATATAAAAATAAAAGTATCCTTGGTCAACGTAAATTATCATTTGTCTCTCTGCCATACGATTAATAGGAAATGTAAAGACTCACTGTCTGATTATTTCATCTTCGCATTTCTTGACATTTGATTCCATTATGACAAAAGAATACATCGATCTTCATGAGCAATTCGACCATTCATAACAATGGTTTCTCCCCGTGGTCATAAATATGTAAGAGTGTTTATACCTGTTGGCTACTGTTAACTTAGTTAGGACTATTTCCGATAGCCAATATATGCGAATCGGTCACACTAAATGAATGAAAAATGACACAAAAACCTCAAACGAGTACCAACACTACAGAGCCAAATACATGATTGATAGCATGCCAGCTCCGGCTATCTGTCGTTCTGTCGAAACAGGCGTATGACACACAGACATTCGATGACTGGTAATGCATTATTCAGAACCAGAGATGACAAACTACCCAAACCTTGACGCGTCTAAAATATTTAGACCTACTGCGTGAATACTTTCCCTATCGCAGACGACTTGGTATTCGATGTCATTGTAGCAGACGACACTTTAAAACAAATTTCGTCATTAATTTTAGTCTTCATCAACAGTTGCATAATTTTTACTGGTGTAAGACTAAACAATATCATTCAGATTGAATGTTTATCTGTTTTAAAGTTATTTCGTATTTTCTACCGCTCTACTAGCTATGCCATTGAATTTTTCTTTCGAAATGATAGTGAGTTTTGCATTAAGAATGCGTCATAAATATAAGAATATTGTCTTTCTTGGTACTTTAGTACACAGTAACTCAACATTAACGTAAGACTTAACATCATTAGAAAAAGTGGCAACTTTTTCGCCAAACAAGATGAGTGTTTTCCAATTCTAAATAGTTCCAAACGGCCGTCTGCAAATTGCTTCGGTTTGGAAGAAAAATAGACCAAACAACTTCTTTTGGAACAGAACGTGTGATACAGACAAACACACCAGACAAAAGAAAGTCCGTCGCTGGCTTCTTTGCACATCGTTTATTAACACTGCGGTATGATTGATCAGAGTGTTATAAGTTTACAAAAGTCGGTTGATAATTACTAGCAAAAACAGACACGGTGATCCATCACGTGACCGCAGCGAACTTGTTATATTATCAATGGCGTTCGACAGAATCGGACAGATAAGCTCCCGAAAAGAGCGGTACGAGCATTGCAGTGCTTAAAGATACATGTTAATCGGAACAACTCGGGCAGTTCCGTGAGCTGAGGAAGACACCTCGGATATAAGTGCAGGGTTACAATTTTTTCGGGTAACTCGTCCCCGGCATAGCATACATTTCCAAAGCATCCACGTTTAGTAGTTTAATAGGAAATTTAAGGAAGTGTTTGGCATCTCTTTAAATCATTCTTTTCATCGATAACCCGTACAAAATGGCGAAATTATAAGTTGTGAAGTATATAGTTGTTTCCTTGATCAAAATGTGATGAAATTTGAAAAATGTTCTTCTGATAGGACAGAAAACATTGTGGGAAAAGGGAAAAATACTAGTAAGGAGCAATTTCTCATTTCCCCATTTTTTTTCCCAAGAGTCGTCTGCAACAAAGTGGTCAAATGTCGTTATTGTTTGGTAATGTGGTAAAATCTTAAAAAAAATGCAAGGATTTAGCAATCTATTTGAAAGCATACGTTTCTGCACGACTGCCTTAGTAGGAATCAGGCCTACTTAACTCTTATAGTGCTGGAACAGACTTCATGCCTATGCAAACAGGTTAGATCACAGGCCAGCCGCCAAGTAAATTGGCGACTGGCCTGTGATCTAACCTGTTTGCTACTCTGAGCACCTTTCCTCATAAAAATTATTCAGATATTTGGAAAGCAAAAGACACAAAAGTATATTTTTAGAAAATAACTCAGCGTTCTAAGGGTTAAACAGACCAGACGTAGTGGCTGGCATTTAAGGTCTCAGGGACAAAAAGTTGAAATGTCACGCTTACAAAACCCCCAAGATTGCGTGGTCCCAATTCCCCAGACGAGAAAAACATAGGTTTCCGAAAAGGAAAAGCTAATTTCAAACGGCGTCCCCTGCGTATAGACGCGGTAGTAAAAGTAATTATTGAATTGAACAGCTTCTCCAAAATCCCGCTCGAATTGTCGCAGAAAGGCTTAACCCGACCTCCTTCCTCTGACGATTTGTTTGTTTTTTAAATCGGAACTACTCGGATGTTTCCGTGATCTGAGAAACATGTTTTTAATTGGATAAACCCGATGAGTTTTGATTGTTTCTTTATTCGTTCAAAAACGAAAGGAACAGCGGATGCCATAAGACATTAATTCATAAAATCGTTTTTTTTTTCGAATTTACAAAACAACTCCAGGACACCGTTTTCCTAAACACTTTACGTTTAAGATTGTCGTAAGTCCATAACAACAGTTCCTCTTATTTCAATATTGGGCTTAGCAATATTGCAAAGTATCACATCATTGGAATCGTTTCTCCGAGACGCTTTCAATGAATGACGTGTCACATTGCAATATAGTACTTTCATAGGAGATACTATCCATGTTGATAAGTTATGACTTACGTAAAAAAGTTTCCGTAAGTTATTTAGTAAAACGGTACCTTGGACAAGTGTCATTTGTTATTTCCGCTTATTGCGCATATATCAATACTTGGGAGACTAAACGTTTGCAACAAACAGGCCTCAACAGGGTCTATCTACGAACAAAACATATTTGAAACAACTTATCCTCGTCCCTTTTTTTGATCCCTCCACCATAGTTGGCTATATTTTCGGACTTCATCGAAGTCCTCTAAAAACCTTTTAGCCAATATTACGTCCAAAATAAACAGAAAAACCAAAGCGCTGATAGCGCTGAAGGACTAAGGTGCGTTTAAAGCAAGATGATTGAGGATACATTTGAAAATTTCTCTGGGCAACAACTCGGGGAAAATAGCTGCTTCTTTTACCACCATTACTATACTTTTTATTTCTGTGAAAAGAGACTTAACGATAGTCTATTTTTCGACCATCTGGACATTTTACGATTTCCCATGAGGCAACAGTTATAATAATATAGAGCAAGACAAAGCGAGTAAATCCGGACTACATTCCTAGTTGCAAGAAGGTATTAGTCTGCACAGCGAAGGCGGATGTTTAATGAGTAATTGGGGTCAGACGGCTGTTTGTGTATCGATAAAGTACCGTCCCTCAAAAAGTGGTATGTAAAATAAATGGACTAAGGTGCTGACGCAACCTTTGTCCGACAACATGGATTTGTCCGACAACATGGATACTGCTTATCTTTACTAGCGTCCTGTATTTAGATGGCCGCAGACTAAACAACCTATCGTGCACTATTGAGAGTGGTCGCTTAACCCTTTACCAAACACCAAACTTTCGACTGTCACACATTGAAAGAGTTCGCAGACGACATTTCAGAATGTGATGAAATTGAAAAAAATAATATTCTGGTAGGGTAGAAAACATTGTGGGAAAATGATAAATTGCTCATCACGAGCAATTTATCATTTCCCCACAATGTTTTCCAGAGTTGCCTGCAACAAAGTGGTTAAATGTCGTTATTGTTTGGTAATTTGTCAATATATGTAAAGAATGTAATATGAGTTTTAGGCTATGCATCACGGCGCTGCATAAAGATAAATCAAAACATCAACAACAAAAAAAAAAAAACCCTCATCCTTGAATACTGACATGGATCACTCTCGTTTTCATCTCGGGCCGTGTAATCCATATTGTTTGGTTTCCGGAAAATTGTGCGTGCACGGGGCATAAATACATCAGGCGGCTCTCGAAACCGTGCTCTCTAATTGACAATCATCTCGTGAAGAGGAAATGGCTGACTTCGATCAAGTAGAACCACTCTTTACGACTGAGATTAAACTCTTTGCTCTTTTGTGTGTGAACGGTCGTTTAACTCCTGTGGAACATTGGAATACCCTTTTGACCGAAGATGAAAGAAAGGTGTGAGATTGGATTTGTCTAATATTAATTGTAGTCTTCTTATTTTGAGCGGTTTGGTTAATCTGTATATGAGAAAAATATGTGCTTGTTTTGGGTTTTAAAATTGATAAAATAGAAAATCTTCATGAAGGAGTACATGTTCATGTGAGTTAGATTTCTTTAAGTTTTGTTGAAAAGAAGTATTTGATCAAATGAGTTGGTTGATGGCCATTGATTTCTTTACCTTTTATTTGAACAAGGAGAAAATGCTTCTTCCAACAACACACACTCAGGAAAACAAAAAACATCGTTTGCACCCAACTAATGAAATCGCTAAGTTTTTTATTAATATCTTCAATCAAGGAAGACCATAAAAGATAAAAAGAAAAAAAACCAATAACAAGTGTCCTCTGATCATTATAGTCTTATTTTGATCAACATATTAAGGTTGACGCATTATTCTCAAGATGCAATCATTCTGAAACCGTTTCATACATTCCCAAACATGCTGAGCTTCTATTTCAGTTAGTGCTGAATCAACAAGGACTATTCATATGAAGGAAAGTATCCAACATGTAGGGAAAATTATTTTTTGTAAGATATCTGTTAAACGTCGGTTTCAAAAAACTAACAGTCTCCATTTCTAAATTAGGACCAAGAAACATCGAAACAAATTATTGAACCGGTAACTAGAAGGTATTTTCTTTGTTACCCTCAAACTATAACCGACTCGTTCTTATGTCCAGTGTTAGAATTGCAATAAGATAATATAAAACGGAGAAATTCTTCCCACAGAAACCGTATTGATCACTCGGTTATTTAGAGAGAACAGGACAATGCATCTGTACTTCACTTCACAGAAACCGGAAACTGAAACCCCGACATCGAAGCGGAACCGGAAATAAAGTTTCACTTTGCAACGAATTCAAAATTAAATACGACTATCGATATTTTCTAAGATAACAGATGTCACAAACTGCATAATCCCGATGTCGCAATAAATATTCTAAAATGCTTTTAGTTTTATCAATATCAAATTTTGGAATACAAGAAACACGATTCAATGCTTTTTATCACAAGTGACGCCATTCGTTTGAATAAATAAATTGTTTTGACCGATCTGGTGTTGTAAACTCGCAGTTTATATCGCAACAATATGGTAAAACATGCTGCATTATCGCATATAAAATGACTTTTCTTTCCTTTTTAGAACATATTTGACAATGATACAAAGGAGATACCACGCCCACTTTCATGACAAGAAGTTCTCAAATGCATATGGTCCAGAAGTTGTTGAGAAAAACGCGAGTGCATGTCATTCTTGCTTCTGGTTTGTTTACATAGAGTTCTTTACACCGCAGTGTCTGACGACGTGTTAACGACAACGACCTTGTTTACCATAAAGTGTTCCCTGCATCCATTAACCGTTTTCCAAACAACTAATTTTCGACTGTCCCAAATTGAAAGACTTTGCAGACGACATTTCAAAATGTGATAAAAATGGAAATAATCCTCTGGTCAGAAAACATTGTTGGAAAGGGGAAAATTGCTCGTCACGAGCAATTTCTACTTTTCCCAAGATGTTTTTTAAAGCCATCTGCAACAAAGTGGTCAAATGTCGTTATTGTTACAGAAAGGGTTAAACATTGGACAGTCAAATTCGCTGATTGTCGTGAAATTGAGTCAAGGACTTGGAACACATATTTATTCAATATTGCCGTCACTCAATACATACAGATGAATTATAAGCGACTTAGGGATGAAATATTATAAACGAAGGATGTCGTATTTGACATATCATCTCGTCATGAATAGGTAGGCCATGTATTCAATGTAAATCGAGTATGGTTTATTTCGTCAGTGATCCGATTGAATATAAGCTCCTCTCTCAAAGAGATATGTCTTATCATACATATAAGAGTTCATCACGAACTGATATGGTAATATATTGAAAGTATTGAGAGTGTATATCCATAGATGTTAATCATTTAAATAACAATTGATGGTTCCGAAGTTTCCGGATTCGCTTAGATTTACTTAATTCATATTTGTTGCATCCAATCAAATAGCCTGTTAAACCATTAGAGAGACTTATTCCGCTACGAGGTAAAGCATCTGATTGATGAAAACCAGTTAAAGGATAACATTTTATAGCTTTACTTCACAAAAATAGCGTTTCTACCTTAGATCACATTGGTATGGATATAGATGTAAAAAGGTCCCGAAAAATATAAACAAACATAAATGAGAGGTGCAATGACGTCCGTTTTGAATTTGATTAACCCTTATATTGCAGCCGGAACCGATTTTATGCTTATGTAAACATGTTAGATCACAGGTATGCCACCAAGTAAATTGGCGGCTTGTCTGTGATTAAACCCGTTTGCTACTCTGAGTACCATTCCTCATCAAAATCAAGCAGCTATTCAAGGTTTATAAAAGCAGACGACACACAAGAAGAGAATATAGATACAAATAATACATAAGCACCACGTTGCAATATTTAAATATGTTAATTGTTCTGTAGAATGACGTCATATGAAGCCACAATCAATCCAATCAAACAAAAACCAAAAGCTAGAACGACTTATACACCACCTTTAAAAATGTATCGCTTCTTTCAATAGAGTTTCATTTACATCCCAGCAGCCATTGTTTCGATCAACAATTATGTCTTTTCATCGTTTCTTTTTTTACAAAATACCCCAAACCAATCGACTTTATCTATAAATCTTGTTATTTTAGGCAGCAAACAGTACCTTATTATACGAGGTAACGAGCATATCTCTGTATGCCAATCTATTTTCCCACTCGACCTTAAATCAAACATTCCAAGTCTCATCGATTCACTGAAACCCACCCATTGGTGCTTTCAATTTAGATCTGTCAAAGCATACTCAAACGTAAGACTAGCTTAACAAGAGTTCACGAATTCATGGAACACCCAGTAAATATACTTGTTAAGCAAAGCTGTTCCGCTAACAAAGATTGATGGTGAATTCCGGTGTTTAAAAAACAACCACCATTCATCATTCCAGACCCTGCAATCAATTTTGATTTTGGGATGGCAAATTTGTGTTAAAATTCTCATCGCCTTTCCTGCGGGATTTGATTTCCCTTATCTATCTAGCATATAAATGTAAAATTTATTCAACATCAGGCCAGTCACTTTCTCCCAGAATGCAAATTGGCCATGCCGTATCCGTTTAAGGTCTCATTTCATCCGGTATATCGCAAAACCAACGATTCCATAAGAAATACATTCACTTTACCCTTATTTTTCTGTTGTTTGTTGAAGACGATGATAAAAACCATTATTATCATTTATTTCCCGAAAGCTATGAAAAGAATAATTAATTTAACATTCTGCATACTCGTCATGGTCATCTTGATGCAATGTATCAAAATACCGTCTGCTTTGAAGGCAAATATGGTGACTCGAATTTGGGATTGAAGTCATTACTTGACAATTTTAGAAGAAAGGTTATTGCTTATGTTTAACTGATAACCTTTTGTCATGATAATAGATGGCACGCCAATGGAATGTTACTATTTGTACCACATGACGTCATATGATGTTGCTCTTAATTTGAGGCAGTCACGCCTCAATACTCTGGAATGGCGTATTGCACAGTTTTGTTGTTGATAGCTCAAAAACTTCAAACTTTATCCATTTTACCACCGTTAAACCAACATGTAATGTCTATGAATCAACAAAAGCAAGCAAACGATACTTCTTAATATTCGATGAAGAACTCTTGAGCTACTCAAGGGTCCGATATTTACAAATCAGTCTTGCTTCTCTTCGACGCCATTAATGAATCAGCAATTTATATCGCTTAATGTATGACCAGTGTCTAACGGTCTGGCAGGGTTTGTGTACGGTGTGCTAGGTTTCTTAACGGTTGTCTTGACACGCATGTATAAGTGAATGTCGGGAAATGACGCCACTTCCGCATCTGGTTGGCGTCCCCGGAAGTCTTGTTCCGTGACGAGAGTTGGCTGAACCGTGATCGAGTTCCGTCATTTCCCTGGATATGCAATCAGTTACTTATTGTTTTTTGGGTTGGATTACATCAATGACATGATATGAATGTCAAAGACATTTGTTAAAGTGCTTCAGGTACCTGATCAGCCATGCGATGTTTTGTTACGATTAATACGCAACCTTACACTGGTATAGTTGATAGACTTTGAATGATATCTCTTGATCAAAAGCAAAGTTCTATCTGATTACATCTTTTAGAATAAATTGCAATCGAGTTTGTTTGTTATTAGTTTGGAAATAATGATAAATTGTAATCGAATTTCCATAGTATCGACTTAGAGAGTATGATAATTGAATTCAAAGCCGTCCACTTAAGAATATAAAAAGCCATCCCCCACTACAAAAAATACTTTTATCCAAATTTAAAGCATCTATAGATAACACGTATGAAGAATGGACAATTCACTTTTTGAAAGTTCTGAAAGTATAGCAAAAATTCTTCGATTCATTATTTAAGTTGTTTTAAAAACGTACGAAGAGTAAAGCCTTTTGCCAAAAGTCTTTGTTTGGCTAACAAAACGCGTCCACAATTAAAACATTTTGCTAAAAGTCTTTATTTGGCTAACAAAACGTATCCAATACTAAAGCATTTTGCTAAAAGTTTTTGTTTGGCTTACGAAACGGACCGATTGCCTGTGTTTTATATGATTTGTAATGGGATCCACCGGTATCATTATAAACCGTAGTTTATGTTTATTTCCCATAAAAGGCCTGTCTGTTCAGACAGATAGCCATCAAGGTTTGAAGTATTTGCTTTCATCTTTCTGGCATTAAGTCACAAAATACGAAGCTTGCATTCCCAATTATGATGATATAGTGGATGGGTCACGCATATTACCGTACGCTGAAAATAGTTCCTCCTGAAAACTACTCGTAAATAATCATTTCTGTGGTCTAACTTTGAAGAAAACGCAGAAAACATTAAATGTCCCGGATATTTTTATTACATTAATGTTATTTTGGAAACAACAGCACCAATCGTGGAGCTATCTATTCTGAGCGATATGCCTTTATGCTTAAGTTTATAACAAAAAAGCTGAGTTTATCGAAACATTTCTTCAAATGAAATGAATAAAGAAAGTAATTAACGTATTTACTGTTTTACGTATGATAGAAGAAATTGTGAAAACAAAATATCGATGCAACCAAAACGCATTTGTTACTAGCTTATACCAACTAATTCCCTATATCGTTGTTTACGACTGGTCCAAAATGGGACAACCAAATGACGAAAAAATGATAATTAAAAATAAAATAGCAAAAAAAGCTCCAAACGTTTTATAAATGCTACTTGGCAGGAAATACTATTGCAAGGATAGACAGCTAATCATGGCCAACGTACTCTTTTTATCACCGTGATTTGGTCTGTAGAAATGGAGTAGACATATAAACAGTTTACAGGGATCGATTTCCGCAGACGATATCCTTCTTGACAGTATAACGATTTGCTTTCCCCGATCCAAACTGATGCATGTAAAATTTATTCTGCAATAGACATCTACACCACTTAATCATTATTTTCATCGAAACAAATAGAAAACAAATTAAAATGTGGGTTAACATCGGTTGAAACCACATCCCCAGTTAGGGATTTTGTCCAAATTGAAAGCACCACCATTTTATAAAACGTAGCAATTGAAAACGCATTTTCTTTGAAATGTTAGGTGCAAACCATTGTGACAGAAATATTGCTCATTGATAGCTCTTTCAAAGCAAAATATCCTTTTTAATTCAAGCTTCTAAAGTTTTCTTCTGCATAAACGGTCCAGAGGGCAAATAAATGTAGTGTAGAAGAAATAATTGCAGCGGCCACACCGAGCAAATTCTTTGGAGAATGGTTGAAATAAAGAAAGCAACAACGTATACTGAGAGATAGTGGCGGTTTTCAGTTAAATCTAAAACTACTGTCAGCAAGATATGAATATATGTTTTATTGACATAATACCGAGCATTGTATAGCAACTGATACGAAGCCTATGTAAAACATAAACTCACTAGTCGCAAATTACGAGACAAAATATGATCGATTTCTCCACTGAATTATGCAAATCTGCTTGTTATGTTATGTCTAAGGTGTCAGATAAATATAAATCGTTCCATACAATCCTGTTGCAAGTTCTTCACTTTGACGAAAGGCATACAATACCATTGCACTAGGTTGCTTTTTCGTTTAAATTGAATCTTACGGTTATAGCCGTAAACCCTTCAGATAATTATGAGTAAGTTTTAACTCTTAAAGTTTCTCACCAAACCTTTTAGTTTATGAAAATGGCACAGCAAGCTTAACGTCGCAAGATGGTAATATCATATATTTATTTAACAACACTTTCGAAATGTAGTAGGGGTCTCGATTTAGAAGGTAGAGTAAAATGTGTAAGCTGGCCGGATAGCTCAGTCAGTAGAGCATTCGCACGGTTTGCGTAGGTCCCGGGTTCGAGTCCCGGTCTTTCTCACTTTGGTTACAGAAACATCACATTTAAACCAAAGCTAATAGAAAAGAAGCAGAAAAATAAGATCGCTTTATCTAGCAAAATAGCACCCTTAAAGAACCAAAGTTTATCAGTGTAGTATTATAATAATACTAAGAAACTCATTTCAGCCAACAAAACATCAAACGTATGGTTCACTTAACCCACAAGCATTCCATTATGGTACGATTTAGAAATCGACTTCTTTTTTAAAAAAGCTTCAAAAAGAAATAATTGTAAAACCGATTTCTTTTGTACAATGCAGAAACAGAAACAGTGGCATAGGCAAGAGACATCCTTTTTAAACAAGGACGGTTTTGGTGGGGATCGCTTTACCTACCAAGGTGAAAATGATTCAATGATCACTACCATCAGTGGTCAATCAATTACTATAGTAGTGGGTTCACGATACCTACACAGACAGGAACAGTTGGATGGTTTCCCCTTGGTGTGGATCGAATTGTCAAGTTCCACTACTGATTCTCCGACATGCACTTATAGTTCAAGGGTGAAATGATTAATGATGCTTCAGATAACTTTCACCTCTACCAGACGTATCTACAACAGAACAATGAACTTATACAAGGGGTTGAAGGCCGTTTATTAGACTTCTAAACATTAGAAAACGCTACTCTGTTAACCATCTACCAGACACCAAATTTTCGACTGTCCAAAATTGAAAGAGTTTGCAGCAGGCATCAAAATGTGATGCAATTGAGTAATCCGAGGCCAGTTCAATCAAGTTGGCTTTCAGAGCTTATTTTACGTAATACATATATGTGCCAACGCAGTTATCTGTTTTATCGTGTTGATTTGTGGGAAATCATTGTTTTTATATAAGAATGTATCTATATATGTGTTTATTTCGTCACTTCAATACCATTTTGCTGGTATTACATTAGATAATCGAAACCACAGTGTATAACAAAAGGTATAATATAAGGAGGGTTTATTACATCAGAATGGAAACTGAGGAAACCAATCAGTGTTTTATATTTGAACTGATATTTGGTTATGTACTCAAATCGCTTGATAACCCAGAAAGGAATCATAATCATAACATAGAAGAAAAAACTGAAGCTAAATAAGTGAAAAGTCTATAGCAGTTGAGCATTTGAATTTGAATTATTTTTGGAAAATAAGTACTTCCTCTTGTAGAGGATAAAGGCTTACATGTAATTTCTAATCCGAATTTCCAATTTACGGTCCCCCTACTTTTAACAAGGGAGGAAATGAAATGTCGTCATCAGAGGAATTACTAGAAGGCCCAATCGCAAGTACATGTATGTCAAAGAGTGCACCAATCATTAACCTTTGGTTAATTATGTAACGTTAAGCTTGTACAAGGCAACCGCATTATTCACTCTGTTTGAAGACATTAAAATCATTCTCAAATGAATGAACATAACCTAGGATGAAGAAAAACATACAAATACCGGAAATATCGGAAGCGTGACTCTTTGATCCACGCATGCGTGCTTCATTTAAGATTTATCGAATGCTTGCGTTGATTTGGTTTTATTGTGGAATCCTGGATTTTTATGAACATCTGAACAAAATTGCATGTCAGTGAGGCAATCTCAGACAACGGTACTCATGAGGTATCACTGGCTTTTTATGTTTTCTCTTTATATGACAGAGTGAATCAGAACTTGAAGATTGTGATGTTGTGTTTAAATATTAGCCGAGAGATATTCTTCAGCACGCAATGAAGACATATTGGAATAGGTGTTGAAGCAAAATATTATGACATTGAACAATGTAAATTCAAAAGATCACCAAAAGGGATCTTTTCGAGTTTATAGTCAAACGCGAATATTAGCAAAACAGTAAATTGATCGAAAACATTTTACCGAGTTAGGCTCTGACTTTGAAAGAACCAGTAGCTATTGATATTCGGCATGCAAAAATATCGACATAATTATATTTGTCAAAAAATTATAATGACTTATAACGCTAGGTGACAAATGAAAGGCTCTCTTCGGATATCGCGCTCGTATATGAGCTTCCAACTTTTTCCGTAATCCAATCACTTGCGGTATGATTAGAGTACGGGCAATTGTGGAAACTCATATATACAGATCACCTGTACGGATATCACTCTCGTTTATTATCTTCCAACAATGTCCGCACTCTAAACGCTGAATGAGCGGTTAGAGTACGGACAGTGTTGGAAACCCATATACATACAGTTCACTTGTAACCGATCAAAGACGATGCATCCCCCATACAGCTCTGTTTGGATATCACCATCAGATATGAGCTTTCAACACTGTACACACTCTTACCACTTATTGACAATCTTGGAAACTTATATACCCAGATTTTATATGACCAATCAAAGATGACGCATCTCCAACACATCTCTATACGGAACCCATCCACGAATATGAGCTTCCAACATTGTCCGCACTCTAATCGCTTGAGGATATGAAAAATAGTGCGGTGAGCGGATTTCCCTTCAAAAACCGACATCTAAGTCCTTCCAGCGGATAACGCAACAAAAAAGAGCCCGGCCTAAACTACTGTTTATCATGCGATCAGAAAATACGTTATTTGCGAATATCAGAGATGGCTTAGGATAATGGTATTTAATGCTTCAAATGGGAATTCCGCCGTGGCTCGCCGTCGAAATATGAAAACGGTAAATGGTTCCCGCCGTAAAATGGACGGCGGAGTGTTACACAATATATTGGCCACATGGGTGGAAACGTTAATGGTGCCTCGCAAGGCACCGTCTCGTTTATTCTCCGGATCTAACGGGCTAAAAATCGAGCTGGGTTCCAGCAAACATGTGCACAACACTGTGTTGTATGAAAGGTAAATGTTTTGTTTATTATAGTGCCACCAGGTAGTGAAAGGGCCAGCCAATTTGGCTTATGAGACACTTATCACTAGTGATACCAAGTAACTCCCAACTTCTATCACTATGCCAGGCGCAGAGCGGATATAAGTCCGTAAGCATTAACTTTAACAAGCTCATGGCTCACGAACAGGCCATTTCGGACCAAGTCCCACGAGAATCATTCTCCGGACAAACGCCTTCCGTGGGGCTCAAACTTTCGACCTCCCCCTCCCGAGGCGGACGCATCAACCACTAGGCCACGGTTTGTATATTTATTGTATTTGAACCAACCGTACGTTTGAATTAGTATGTTCATGTTGAAAGGCTTTTTAGGTGTTTCAAATATGTCTTACTTAACCATAGCTCATTTAGAATATGGCCGTGAAAGTAAAATTGCCTTGTAAGATGCGAGAAGTTGCGCTGCGTTGCGCACTTTGATTTCATATGGTACTAACTCAATACATGATGGGATACATAGCAAGGCTTAAGGTCGTCATTATGCAGCAATTCGCATATACCAATGCTTCCAGCATCGAAATACAAGCACTCAATCCCGGTCACTTTCACAATTACACAACTTTAGAAACATTGTGATATAATGCATGATGGTTGACACAAACCTGTTACAGTAGACAATATCATTACTTATTGACGTCTGAAGATTTTCTTTTACCATACATCATCTCTTTCCTACCATTTCGACACTGGGCTAGATTTCACAAATGTAGTCGATACCCTAATATTGCATATTAAGCATATCAAGCACTATGTTCGCATTACTTTTTGTATGTTTATAAGTATGTATTTACAGGTATTGTTCACTTTTTCAAGTATGTATATGTGTTGTAATGACGACCAATCGTGAATGTTCAAGTCATACAACTTCTGTTCTGTTCTGTTCCTAAACTCCAGCTTATAAGCACGAATAAAATATCATACAATCAACAAATGGAGTGCGTGACTTAAAGGCTTGTGCTATAATAAATTAAACGAAGGCAATAACTCATCCGATAAAGCTTCATCAAATGGTCATCCAATATCCTCGGCAATTAAATCAGAACAAGAAACAATCAATCCCGTGCCTAATTGCATCGATATTTTGCTTTTACTTTCTTTTCTCATCGGATAACCATTAATTTTAGTGGTATTAAGAATTTTGCGATACGGGAGAGTTTGGATGTGTTTATGGCATTAGTTAGAATTCTTAAAAACATAGAATGAAAACATCAACAAGTACGCATTTATCCCTTCGATCAGAGCGCCATGTCATGATCATCCTGTCACCCTGAAAGTGCTGGAACCGACTTCATGCTTATGCAAACAGTTTAGATCACAGGCGGCAGACCGATCTAACCTGTTTGTTACTCTGAGTATCTTTCCTCATCAAAGTTTAGCAGAAATAAAAGGTTTAGCAACGCAGACGACATAAAAATCTTTATTTTTTTTTGAAAATTACCAAGCATTCTAAGGGTTAAATACATTTATTCACTGTATTCTAAATTGAATCATACAGAGCATACTAGATGAAGTGTACCTATCTGCACATGTGGCAATTTCTTACCAACAATGCACAACACTCCGTCCAAGGCGCCGGTTGCATCACCGAGATATGAGAGTATCAATCGGAACTACTCGGGTATTTCCGTGAGCTGTGAAATACACCTCGGATATAAGTGTAGGGTTACAATTTTTCGGGTAAATCGGCATCCGGCAATTAACACATTTTCTAAGCGTGCACGTTAAGTAGTTCAATGTGAATGGAAGTGTTGGACATCCTTTTTAATCATTTTTTATCAGTAACTCATACCGAATGGTGAAATTGTTGTTGTGACATGTATAGTTGTTTCCTCAATCAAATTCAACGACATTTTAGATTTCACATTTAAGATCTATTTTTAAAAACGAAAGTAAAGTGACGTTATTCTCGCGGGAAACAATATGGCGTCATTCAGAGGTGTTTTCATTAGATAAACCCGATGTGTTCAGATTGATTTGAGTATGATATTTCCAAGCGTCTTGTCAAATAAAATGTATGTAACAAATACTGTTATTGCAGGGAAGTTGTCTTGGTAAGAGCGTCGGTATTGTGACACGAGCAGAAGAAGCAGAGTCTATCAATTTTACAACCTTTCGTTAAAGGACATTCGGTGCAAGTACGGGTTATTTTTCCAGCAAGAAGAATCGAAAGTGATTAATCAGAGTTGTAAGAACCTGTAAAGAAAAATATGTAAACATAAGTTTAAACTAGAATCGAGCATTGACATTGACCTGTGTCTGTTACCAAACATATATTCTTTTCAATTGTAAAATTATTATTTCCCTTTTATTCCAAGTATAGTTCGCATCTTACTGAGTTGTTATAGATGATCGGTGGAGATTTCCTTTAGACGGAAAGAATGGAGTGCCAAACTTGACTTGGCCGAATAGCCTCGAGGTCACAATTGTTATTAGACTACGAGTCTGTCAGCACAGAAACAATTTCCTTGTTGCAAATAATAAACCGAACTTGCCAGCCAATTGTCTCGACAACTGGCGTTGGTGAAATTCTATATACAAATTGTCTTTATAATTACGTTTGGGGAAACTGTTACGACATACAGAAATGAAAGCTGCCTACACATGGTGCATGGTGTCTGTCTAAAGAACCTTTCAGGACTTATTTCGCCGAATTGTATGATAGGCGGGTTGTAAATAGCTCTCAGCAGCATTATATAGGTATAGGAATGCAATGTTGTTTTTTTGGTTTAAGTTCAGTTCAGTGCATTGTTATTAAAAGTCTCATCATATGTACATTCAAATTTAAAATATTTAACATAAAATATTACATATCACATGTACATTAGCCCTCCTTTGCTAGGAATGTAAGAGACTATATATATATCTAATGACTCGTGTGTTATATACCAGAACTCGTACATGACAAAGCAAAATGTGTGGATTGCCCAATCTATATACGTATTGAAATCATCCGGAAAAACAACTAAAAGCCTGAACAAATCATGTCCAAAGGGTTTGAGAAATACATTGATCATATTTAGAAAACGTTTATAGAGCGCAGTGAAAGAATATAGAAAACTCTTTGCAATTTTTCCTTTTAAAGAAAAAACATATCAAAACCACTCGGAAAGCGACGTGAAAGCAGTTGGAAATGATATCGTAACACACTGGAATCATAAGTCCGATTCCATACTTATCAAGATTCGGTACCAACACTACCACTGTATTCAAGAGGGATGTTTATGTTGCGGGTTATAATGACAATGCTAGCATAGCAGTCTGTAGCGGCTTGAGTAATGGAATTAAAGCCCACTTAACTCGATAATAACCCTCTAATTTACTTCCTTCGTCTCATACCGGGACGTCGATACGGTTCATCCAAAATGGTCGTATGTCCTTCATAAACATGAAGGAGAAACGGCTTTATGTATGAACATGGAGTATATAGGTTATATATTTTACTGTATATGACGTCAACGTTTATTTTACTGTATATGACGTCAACGTTTATTGAGTGTTTGCTGGTGAACTTGACAGGGGCTTATTTCACCAAGGCTTGTAACTGTACATCTACGTTTATAAAATTGTCGCAACTCTTGAATCTAAAACGTAGTTTTCTTTTTCTATATGAACGGAAAATAAACATGCGTTTAAATGTTGGATAAAGATTTCACAAGAAGGACCCATGTTCCGACCAGATCTTACTTCAAGCTTTAATGAGGTGCGTTTTTCTTTTTGATATGCATGATTACGAGAAAAACCTATCGAACAAACCTGTATGAGAAAGGCACCAATACTGTGTGGTCAATGTTTTGACAAACGGCCATATTAACAACGAAGTAGATAACGTTGTGATTTAGATGCAGTCAATCCATCCATGATGTACATATAGCTTTCTGCATTGACAGCATTCTTTTCAGGGGAAATATCCTTTTAAAATATATCTCATGTACGGTCTATGGGAATTTGGTTGTTAATATCTTGATGTTGCAGCATGGCGTACTATTTGTAAGAATTTCTTTGGTGCATGTCACGTTTGGATTGATACATACTTTGTTCAAGTTAATCAACATTACTATGTAAGAAAAGTGAATGATTTATCAACGAGTATTGCTTATGTATCTTGGTTCGATGGCATTGCTCTGTTCGCAAAAGGTGATTGATTCCCTTTCCCATGCATCGGCCGCCGATGGAAATGTGCAGACGATCGGGAAGTCGGTAGACTGTATAATCGCATAGATCAGCTTTACAATAAACCTGTTCCTCTATACCGGAATTTGTGACTGGTCCAAATTAAATAAAAACAGAAGACACCATTAAAAGAACGAAATAGATACATGTTTCTATTACATGAAACTATTGTGATAAAATGGGAAATCACTTGTTATAAAATAATTTATCCTTTCGCCGCAGCGGTCTTTAGATAGGACTCCTAAATTTTTTAGCTTGTTTAAGAAGAAAAGACAACATGAATCAGTCAACAATGTTTGATGGCAAATTACTGCTCCAAGGGGAGACTTCAATCTTTGTAAACTTTCATTGAAATCACCCGCCATTTTATATATAAGATATATCTGCATAGAGATAACGTGTTGGCTGGTATACAGATGCCATGGTCTTGAAACGTCGTGAAATTTACTTCAAACCACAAGGTTAGACAATTAGACACATGGGTTACCTAGAAGCTTTCATCAGAACTGTTATAACAATTACTGTGCTTTGACAAGAAAAATTAAAAGAAAAAAAGAAACGCTTTCACAAAAGACAAACATACAAAACGTTGCCGTCCAAAGAAAGGGTGTGCTTTTACCAGTAAGGTTCGTTTCTAAAAATCATTGTCGCAATGGTATCTTAAGTCAAACGAAGCAACTGTTTCATGCGTGCATCGGGAATAAAACATGAAAGGTACAATTCGTGTATAAGACAACAAAGCATGCTCCAAGAAAAGCAACAGTGCTGTCAGGCACACTATCATCTATTGACGAGATGACTTTGAAGTCGTCAGACAAAAATGATATTTCACCACAGAGAGAATCAAAGGAAGACCCTTTCGCTTTCTAAAAAGAGATGGGCTACTGCCAAAGATGAATTAAAGGGTAAACAAAGACCGGCGTACATACAAGTGTGCCTGTGTTATAGGGGTTATTAACCAGTAAGTTGATTCAAGCGTTCTTGATTAACGAGTGACTGCAATATATTAGCTGGTTGACTGGCTGGAAGAATTATATCGCGGGTTTGAAAAATTATTTCAATTGTACCAAAGCGGTCATTGCATCTGTGCATTTTATATTGTCACTAGAAATGAACACTATTGTTTGTTGAAGCACTGATTGCTTCTAATATTGTGCATGTGTTTACGTTCTATGAATCCGTTGTCAAAAATCGCCAAGTAACAAAGTAGGCATTTCACAACATATAAAGAATCTGGCCCATAAAACAAACACATCCCGAACAATATTTCCATGACATGCATGTTGTACGTTTATAAGACGAAACAGATACCCAAAGCTGGTATATTACAAACAGGTATCAACTGTACCAGACATGGTTGAAAAAGGAACATAAGAGAGTCACCACTTTGTTGCACTATGCAAAATTCTAACACATATCAGGGTTTATGGCAGGCACATTGTCAATACATATCAAGCCCAAAGTACACAGATATGAAAACAAGCTGTAAGATAGTTTAAAACATGCATGTAAGATATGTATCATTGGCCTGAGGCCGAAACTGTTGAAATAACCGTTTGTATTTGCATTGCTGTATTGTTTAACAAATACTACTCGTATTAGTTTATTAAGTACATAGGGCATAGAGGTATAACGAACAGTTTTGATATGGTGGCTGTGAAAAACACGATACGAGGTTTCATGTATACTCAATGCCAACGACACACGTTGAGTAAAGGGATCGAATAGACATTGCAATGTTACATAGGAAATACCCCATTCGTCTTGTGCTCTGTCGGTACTGGGACCTGCCAAATCATGGTGTATTTTTCCGGATGAAACCTGAAGCCTTGTCAGTTCTGATAATCAGACCGAAACAGACTCTTGCGTCTGCATAAAGTGATTCTAGCCTAACCTGCGCATCGTGCGAAAACTGGGATAATTTTTATGGCTTTAGCGGAGTACGCTTGTATACACATTATACAATTAAGAGAACGATACTTTCTCTATGGACATTACTTAACCCTTTCTCAAACAACAGATTTTCAACTGTCCCAAATTGAAAGAGTTTGCAGACGACATTTCAAAATGTGGTGAAATTGGAAAAATAATCTTCTGATTGGGCAGAAAACATTGTGGGAAAAGGAGAACTTGCTCTTTTCGAACAATTTTTACTAAAGTCGTCTGCAACAAAGTGGTCAAATGTCGTTATTATTTGGGAAAAGGTTAAAAATTGGTTTGAATTAGTGCCAGTTTATTGACCCCGCGTCATTTTGGACATATGGTCGCTTACAAAGTTTGCAGAAAAAAACCTGAAAACCTCGTTAGCAGAATTAAAATGATCTTTCTCAAGTGAACATAAATTCAATCAAAGATAATGTTGCCTATTCAAAAGATGTATTTTACATCATGTTTTGTTTGTTGTTCGCCATGAAATACGCACCAACTGGGTTTCTGCATACTTGGCTGGGGGAAATTTATAGTTCAATCTGATGTAATTTTCTTGATTTGCATAATCTTACATCATTTCATTATGTGATGTAATCATTTTCCTAATGCTGAGTATTTAATTGTTTGTGTTCTACTTGTAATCATTTATCATCATTTACTAAGAGAATAAATGACATAACATCATACCTATGTTGTCTGTTTTTTATTATTTTATGTTAGATATCAAGTTTATTCATTATGTTGAGAAGTTGTGCAGATAAAGTATGTTTATGACGTAGATTTAATACGCCTGAGTTTGACAGAGTGTAGTGATGATCATTTTCAAGATTTTGGTGTCTGTGGTTCGATTCTCCGTAAAGAAAATCTAATCGGTTATGTAAAATACAGGTCCTCTATCCAGACATTCCTGAAAGATCGGAAATTATGACATCTATGTCACATCTTTCTTATAGGCGACTTTTCGAGACCCTGTGGTTCATATGTAGATGAAATTTGCGTAGGTCATTACGTTTGTTATACGCTGACAGAATTATTGATAAAGCTTGTAAAAGAATTATCGACTTGCATGCTTCAATACATTGTTTCTTCAATGCTTTCTTTCATCCTACAGCACGAAACTAAGAACGTTCTAACCTTACATTACGTAAATTGGTATTGACTTTTATTTCTTCAAACTTTTTTATGACCACACATTTGTTTTCATACTATTCAAAAGGAATGTGATTGTTTAATTGAAATTGGCATGATATGGCTTTCCTAAGAAGACAAAATCCCAAGTCTGATTAACACTTTGAATGCTGAGTAATTTTATAAAAAAGGTTTTTGTGTCGTCTGCTTTCCAAAACCTTGAATATCTGCTTAATTTTGACGAGAAAGCGTAGCAAACAGGATAGATCACAGGCAATCTACTAAGCGGCTGGCCTGGATCTAATCTGTTTCAATAAGCCTGAAGTCGGTTCAAGCACTATAAGGGTGAAGAATCCGGGATTGTTCCGTGCCTAATTCATTCGGGACTCTTCGGCTATTTACAATCAGTGTGACCTGCCACCAGCACCGAATGCTTCCGGTTTGTTGTTACTGTATCAGACAAAAGAACATACGTCCCCGGTTCGATGCTTATTTGTGGAACTTTATTACTTTTTACGTTATTGTTGGTGTGTGTTTACATAGATTGTGAAGGAACCTATAGCTTGTTTAAAGCCACTCTCGATGACTGCTCCCTGGATTCTATACCAGTCTTCGCGCCGATTTGTGGGTTAATCCCAGTAATTTTCACCTCACCTTACGGGGATTCGAACCTCAGACCCTTGGTACAAGAGGCTGACGCTCTGCATTTCTATCGTCAACATATTGCAAATGTTTCAATAGCGAAGCCTCCTAGAGAAAGGATTTGTCCACTTACCTAGCATTGGTGGCTTATCATTGAAGCAATAAGAAACTATCTCAATCCTGGGAAATGACTAAAACGCTGTTGAAAAAGTATTTAATCCCAGATATGAATAAAACAAACGAATGCATGAATCAGACCAGTCCGAATGATTTAGACGTAGATACAGCTCGGATCATCCGAGTTAGATGCAGACTGCAACAGTTAGTCTTACTTTCATGGATAGCATTAAATACGTCAGTTTTGCCATGAATGCTTTCCCCTTGCATATTTCATTCTACATGTACAGCTTAAATTATACGAGTTAAATTCAGACAGCATTAGTTAGTCTTACTTCCAAGGATAGCTTTGAATACGTCAGTTTTGCCTTGAATGCTTTCACCCTCTGTACATGATGAGTATATACTTGATTAAATCACGTGATGAATTCATGTCTGTCAGAAAGCGTTTCGATCTTCTGTCCGAAAGTACTTGATATCTCAGACCGAAATAAGACATTGAATGTATTTACTGCTGTCATATATGGCCCAATTTCCTTTCCCCTAATGGAATCGGTGTCTTAGACTCGATTAACCCTTGCCAAAACGAATACATGTTCCTAACAGGAACACAATTGAAATACTTTGTAACCGATATTTTGTAGCAGAAATGAAATGAACTGGAAGAAATACCTCGTGTTTGTTTGAAACTAATGATAGAAAGAGCAATTTATCCCCCGCCCCCCATTCCCCCCCCCCCAAAAAAAAACCCCCCAAAACAAAACCAAAATACTCTTGAAATCAGTTCAAACAACAAAACAATAATTTCTTAAGAAGTTTGCAGAAGGTTCATAGAGTAGACCTTCTCATAAAAATAAAAAAGGTACAAGAGTTTACATGCGATAAATTAATACAAGAAATTTACACGTATATAAACGGTTTGCAGTTTTGAAATTATGCTGAAAATAGGACATATTGTTCTTTAGATCAACACCTCCTTTACCATAAGTACTTGCAGAGGACGTCTGCAGCAGACCCGACAATTTGGGCAGCTGTCTGTGTAAAGGGTTTCGACATTGAATGTATTTTGTGTCTGGGGCATCTCGTGCTAATAATCGTTAAGCGAACGCCAAAAGTAAATATAGCATATCATCGAAAAATGGAGCCCATCGCTGGATATAAGCATCACTCAAATAAAGCTCTTATCTTAACCGACGTTATATGTGTTTGGCGTTGTACGGAGCCTCGTCAAAAATCACTTATGTTAAAGCCTGTCTTGATTGAACTGTACTAGGCTAGGCTTCGGAGGCGCCTAACAAGAGGACACTCCAACGAGACCAGAGGTACCAGTGGGACTCGAACCCAAGATCTCTGAGATCTATGATAGTCATCTTACTTCTCATTTTCAAAATGTATTTCGTTCTTGGTATTCTAATGCAATTGTTTAGATTTCTATGGGACACTATGCTTACGTTTGATAAATGTTACTATTTGTATATATGTTTGATCTTGTGTACGGACCGTCGGCCTGAAATTTAATCAAAGTTCTGAATCTAAATCTATCCACTGGGCCATTTCGAGTCAAAAGCATATAGTCTCTGTATTTGTTGTGTTTCAACTTTTGTTGTCAAAACAACCTCTAAGGCATGATAAACGCGTTATTTGTTAAAGAAGGGTTGTCAAAAGACAATAAAAGACAATAAAAATAAGAGGTTTTAAAGGCGCCTTCTTTCTTTATATTATAGATTTCGAATCGATGAATTTATTATGCATCTAAAACCACAAAACAAATACAGACCACGTTTACCATGTTGTACATGGACGATAGCGAGACTATTTGTTACATACGTTTACTTTATCTATTAAAGCAATACAATTTCGACGAATTTCATTCAGGAACTCTACGCAAATCGATACTACGGCCATTCCGACATTTACAATTGCGCCTGATTCCATCTACGAGTTTATAGACATTGACATTTTGATGGTTGTTTGATATATATGGCCAGCTTTTCAGTAATAACCATCCCAATGGTTATTGAATAAAATGAAACCATACATCATCATATCTGCTTATTGAATTGAAGTATAAAACCCGTATATGTGTTATTTCTTGGAGCCACATTCAACATTTCAATGTTATATTTGGTCGTATTCATTTTAGTCCAATGTCGGCCGATCATTATCCAGAATATTTGACTTCTTTTGAAAGTAGTATTTAGATAAGTATATGACATTGTAAGTACGGTCTGACTTGAATTTTTCTTTTCATTTGTAAGACCGTTAAAGGGAAGGGTTTTCATTCAAATATACAACTGGTCATTCGCAAATACGTGTATCAATCACTTAATATCGATAGCTCTTGACATTGAGCTTACATAATATCTACCAAGGTTTACATAACCTTGGAACTTTTGGTGAAACGGAATGACTATCGACATGTCTTAATTCGAACCGCATCTTTTCTCCGATTGAATCGTATCAACAAAGACATGATATCATAAGGACATCTTCAAGCCTGTTTTCCATCCTTTTTTGGCAATGTGATTTAATCAAATCAGAGAGAGATATTGCATCGGCTAGGCCTTTTTTTTGCTTAATGAATGTTATTCAATACAGAGAACGAAATGTAGTTTACGTCTATTGTTTATTCTTCAATGAAAATAATACAATCCAAGTGCATAAGGATTTATTCATATCTATCATTAAGCTTTTGTTATAAGTATTAATTAGTTAAATTTGATGTTGATATTTCCAAGTTTGTTTTGCATATTTTGGAACAATCTGATTAAGTTCACTGGAGTTTCTTTTCAGAATGTCCGCTTCCACCCTTTAATGGCGTTTATCTTTCAAGAAGTCATTTAAAAACGGTATCATTGTTGACATAAATCCCCTACTCTATATTACACATCTTTCAACTTGTTTTGGGGAATATTAAGTTTATAGGAAGAGTGTCATTTATTTAGTATTTCATCAAGACCTCAGCGTTTACCTGTAAGTAACCCATTACCAAACAATAACGACATTTGACTTCTTGAAAACACTGTTCGAAAAGGAGAAATTGCTCGTGACGAGCAATTTCTCCTTTAAACGCAATGTTTTCTGCCCTATCAGGAGATTACTTTTCAATTCCATCACATATTGAAATGTCGTTTACAAACCCTTTCAATTTGGGACAGTCGAAAATTCAATGTTTGGTAAAGGGTTAATGCGCATGAGCATATTTCTTACTATTCTTCTCACCATATTCTACAAGCGACCTTCAGATTGTCTGGTACACAGGACGTAAAGAAATAAGTAGGGTATAACTACATGTTACGAAACACGTTGCTTGCATTTCCCATGTGGTTTTTGGAGCAATTCCAGTCGGCATTATGGAACATATTGAACGAAAAGTAACTCGAAAGCAATCGACGCAAAGTTCTATCTATTTTCAATTTCTTGTATTAGACTCATGGGATAGTCTATAAGAGAGTAAATTATGATATAAAGTTCCACAAACTTTCAATTAGTTATGATAGACCGATAGTATATTATTATGATTGACCGATAGGATGGTTCACACGTTAGGTAAAATGGAAATGTTTTGTTCAGTTATCCATCTTTTTCTGTCTCATCGCATAAGACAAGCAGATTCATCCTAAAGGGTATTAAATGATCTTGGGATTTCGATTCCTTGTGATTGATTTGTTGAAAATTTTTTTATAACAAGACTTGCAATAAAAAACGGTTTTGTAATAATTATTGCAAAACTGTAGTATTATGGTTGTTAAAAACGTCGATACCCCAGGTTTAAAAGGGAATACATTTAAATTGTATAATTTTGCAAAACGCAAAATATATCACAAAATTTCTCAAGAATCATGGAACAGTCTTTAATTTCTTAACCCTTTACCAAATATCAAAATTTCGACTGTTCAAAATTGAAAGAGTTTGCATACGACATTTTAAAATATGGTCAAATTGAAAAATAACCTTCTGATAGGACAGAAAACATTGTGGGAAAAGGAGAAATTGCTCGTCTCCTTTTCCCACAGTGTTTTCCAGAGTCGTCTGCAACAAGATGGTCAAATGCCTTTATTGTTTGGTAATGTTTTAATTACAGGTAAATGCAAAGGGCTTGATGAACAATTACACAAATTACCCTCTTCCTAGAAACTTACGCAATATTCCTCAAAACAAGTCGAAAGAAATAATTGATATGATGTTCTGATTACTTCGGTGACAGATCAAAGGTGGGTTCTAGTCTGGCTGGAAAAGATTACATCAAAGGCTGCGGAAAAAAAATGTCATAACATATTAATAACTCTCTTTAGAAGTGTAACTGTAAAAGACGTAAATAGATAATAAATTGCTGCCTGCCAAGGCGCGGTTAAAAAGTAAGGAGTTAGAATCCATCATGGGGAGCGAGTATGAATAAGGTGCAGATTTGAAGGTGCTTTTTCAAAGAAGAGAAAATTTGAAGGTGTGCAGCTGTTCTCTTGTTGAAACGAAATTAATTTTTAACAATCAAATTTTCTCACACATGTGAACAAGCGCATTTAACATCCCCCATTCCACCATCCCAGTTTAATTAATCTGATGCGAAATACTTAAGAAAAATCGTGACGAAAGAATAAACGCTCCTATTGAGCAATGGCTTTTTTTGTCAAAATGGGGGTTTTCAACATCATAAAGAAAATGTTTTATTCCCAGGTTTTATTTTCGTTTTGTGTATCTTTCAATTCAGAGTAGTCTAATCATCATATAGGGAAATGGGTTGGAGACTCGCTGTCACTCGCTTACACTGAATCTATTGTTTAATCAGATTTAATTCGTATTGTTTATGAAACAAATCCTTACATCTTTATCAATCACTCTCAATTCAAGCTTTTATAATATGTTGCCAATACTCAGGCCGAATGTGGACAAAAGCAGCAAAGTTGACACAGCCAAGCACTGGAATCAACCGACGTTTCCGTCAACAACAATAACAACAACAACAACACAATTAAATCAATATAATGAAATAAGAATAACGATAAGACGTTTTAAGACGAGAGCGTAAGGTTTCCGTTGAACATTCGTTCCCTTCACTAGAGACGTATGATGCACAGCGCTAAGGATGCACAGAACCAGGTGCCCCCCAAAATATGATACATACGTGACATTATCTCAATTCTGACAACAGTAATTTATATGTTTGCTGTAAGTAGCGAATTTTCAGAGACGTTGTGGAGTGAATACGGGAGTAAATACCGGAAACTACTTTACGTATTTCAGCTGCTTGATTTCCCCCCAAAACATGTATTTCATTTTATGGTTTTGTTCTAAAACAGAATAAAATTTTAGATAAACAGATCAGTCACGTATTCATGCGTGGTTTACCGCTGTTCTCCTGGATCCAAACAAGTGAAACGTGGGCGACCGTTGATTGGTGGCATTGGAGTGACGGCCTCTGGCACTGAGGGTCATGAGTTCGATTTCTTTTATTTGGATGGTAAAATACCGTATCTTACGCATAAATCGGTGCAAATACTTGTAGTCATGTTTCAAGAAAGCAGTTATCGAAAGTGAATTTAATAAGCTAAAAACATCCGTCAGAATCAATGTTATGTAACTTAAACTTAAAGACAAAAGTCCACCCCTTTTATTATATTGATTTAGCTTTAAACTTTGTATCACACGTCGTTCAGTCTAACGCTATCTTGATACAGTACATAAGTCTCTCAGAAACCCTCTTGAACTTTCTTCGTGTCCGTATTAAGCCGTTATGTATCTTTTATACATCTGTACCTTTTTCTGCAATTATATTCCCTTACACCAAGTTTGACTATATAATTTTTCATTAGAGTATGGCTATGGTTTCAGCGAAATTTCTTGATACGTATTCATTTATAGCGCAATAGACTGAGGCAAGAAATGAAAACACCGTTGAGACCTTAAAGTAGCTCAAAGGTTAGTGGTGTCTATACAGGAATTTGAGGGAAAAGTTCCTGTTTGCCATAGAAAACCTACAAGGATGCTATCCATACAGAAAAAAAATATTGATTTTCGACGAAAGCAGTCAATTCCATTTTTCCAATTAACCAATCAATTGCGTAATTGTCATATTAATTCCATTCAATTCAATATAGTATTACTAATCGAATAAAACGGGTTGAATCCATTTAACCAATTAGTCCCCGTTCTATACAGAGGAAGGTTATGGGTCTCGCTGGTATCGTTTGGGGAAGACCATGGTTGATCCGTCGAACAATGACCTCAATAATTAAGTAATATTTTAGGGTCCTGCGTGACCCAGTGGTTGCGTTGACGGTCTTAGAACTTGTCGGTCCTGGGTCCGATCTTTTACTATTACGCATGGTGTCGCTGGTAAGAGACCTGAGATCCTTAGCCTAGTACCGGTACATCCAGGAAACTCGTGAAATACTGAATAATTATTGACAACGACTTAATCCCAACGTGAACAAAAGTTATATCTTAAGTAATGTCTTTCTTTCTATAAAATAGTTTGAACTTAACCTAAGTCTATGTGACCGTGATAACAATTCTGAATTCTGAGTGAATCTCTTCAAATAATGGCCTATCAAATCATTGGTTACTTGGTTTTATAATTGACAAGACATACATATATCTGAGAAATAGTGAACAATAATCAATCAAGGTTTTCGGCTATATCAAGGTGTGAGTCAAGATATTACTTTGGAAATTTACCTTATGAATTATGAATCTTTGGATCAAAGGAATAGAAAATGGTAACTTACGACATACCAGTATCAAGCACAAACGATATTGCAAACTGTAATCACAAAAAATAAAAAAAAAAGGAAGAAGAGTGAGGCAAACCATAAAAACGAGTTGAACCCTTCATTCAACATCACAAAAACGACTAAAAATTCTCAAGACAGTCACGTGACATTCTAGACGGAAGTGAGGCGACATGGCGGATGCTGGTTTCCGTGCTGACATGCGCACTGGTCCCCCGCAGGGAGTTCCGACTAATTACCCCCTAACCAACGTTACCCCTTCACGGACTCTGCCTCCTTGAGATCTGTGGTTAGAGCATTGCGTGATCGCGTAACGCCATTATGGCGGGGTTAAGTGAAGTAGTCGATATGCGTTTTGTCTGCATTAAGAATCATATATGATTAGTCTATGTTGGTGGTACGGGTTGTTCTGGTTAACCCCTTACCAATCGCCAAAATTTCCATCTGCCCCAAATTGAAAGAGTTTGCAGACGACATTTCAAATGTGATGCAATTTAGAAAGTATCTTCTGATAGGATATGGAAACATTGTGGGGAAAGGGGAAATTGCTCTTCTCCTTTTCCCATATTTTTTTCCGGAGTATTCTGCAACATACTGGTCAAATGCCGTTATTATTTGGTAATGGGTTAATGCAGCCGATTTGTTTTCCGGTTTTTTTTGCATATTACTTATGCAAAATAATGCTTTAAACAAAACACTTCCAATGAAACGTTTACTTTTCCTAAATTCTTAGCATTAATTTAGAATCGTATATGATTAGTCTATGTTGGTAGTAGAGATTGTTCTGGCCTATGCGAAATACGTAAGTGCTTTGAAGAAACGTGTTGTCTTCAGCCAGTCTTTGTGTGACGTAGAGACTGATCCAAGACAGCCCTTTCTGTTTTTTCACGAATGGCTTTTCTTATCAAAGAGGTCCTTTTGAGTAAGAAAATTGCTTAACCAAATTGTTTGATAAAATTATTTACCAAACGTTAATTGTTTGACTGTCCGAAATTTAAATAGTTTGCAGACGTCATTTCAAAATGTCATAAAATTGAAAACTGGTCTTCTGATAGGGCAGAAATCATTGTGGGAAAATGAGAAATTGCTCGTGACGAGCAATTTCTCCTTTTCCCGCAATGTTTTCGAGAGTCACCTGCAACAAACTGATCAAATGCCGTTATTGGTTTGGTAATGGGTTAATGCGAAATATGGAAGTGCTTTGACGTAAAGTGTTGTCTTCGATCAATCTATGTGAGACGCACAGATGATCCAAGGCAACACATTCTGTTTTGAATATAATGCCTTTATGATCATGGAGGTGGTATGAGAAGGAAAATAACTAAAAGCCGGCTTCCGCATACTACTTATACAAAACGCTGCTTTGACAAAATACTGCTATTGAAATATTTCCTTGGTTCCGATTTTCAGCATCCTTATACTTGTCATACACACCGATGCTTTGATCATTTACATTTATAAAAATATTTCAAGTTTCATTGAGATGATAGTGTCCAATACTAATGAGGAAGAACCTAGAACAAGGATAGACAAACTGACAGTCATGTCTTTTTTTATCAATGATTAAAAGACAAAGATGCCCCCACAGGTCGGCCATGTCTTGGGTACAGTGTCTGTCATAGTTTCAATTATTCAAACATCCACGCAAGGGGTATTACATGTCTTCGAGCAATGCATTTCTTTTCTTTTTGTGATTATAAAGGCTGCAATGCCGAACCCTAAGCTTGTTCTCATTTTAACAGATCTTCAGGGAAATATTCTAGAAACCAATAGCACAAGAATGATTGATTATCAAGGTTGCTAATGATCATATGATCAGTGCAGGGTAAAATTGGTTTCTCCGCAAAACTGTACAGATAATGCAAGTGTGTTCTACTTTCGTTATCGTCTGTGTTCTTTTTATATTGTGTGTAACATCTAATCCACAATTTTTCAGTTATGTAACGGTTTTCCTTGATACACCAGTACTAGGCCAGGGCTCTAAAGTGATTTGCTAAATGTCACTCCCACTCTTCTGTGTTCGATTTAGACCTGTTTGAAATCTGATATGGAACAACGGACTTAAGCGCTTCATTCAAACACGTCTGAACTAGAGGGTCTGGTAAGAAAGGTTCCTTGATCAATCTGCATGATGCATCCTACCAAATGAATCCATCATACAAATCTTTTTGGAGACTCCATGAGCGGTTAATACACCAAAACGTTGTTGAACAATAACACAAGTACGAACCAACTAAGCAGTTTGGGGAAAAAGCACAAAGTAATCTATTAGAAGTAACATACTGCATGTATTAGGCGTTCAAATATTTTGTTTAAACATTGTATTATCCATTAACAAGCTTTGATTGATGTAAACCCCTTTCGTCATTTGAAACTAATGAAAAATTTGAAATCAAAGAAACAACATGGGATACGTTTAATCGCAAGAAAGAACTTATCCCTATGCAAAGCAAACTATTGTGACAGAAGGATAAATTGCTCGTCACGAGCAATTGATCCTTTTGAAACAATAGTTTCTTTAGACAATTACACCAGATGCAACAAAATTGGCGAGTTTTATAGAGCCAGGGTTTAAATGACCTAATCAATATTGTTCGGCGGTGCTTTAATCACATAGACCCTGGTGCTAACGAGTCCGGGGTGTTTATACTCAACGTTCCAGAGCGATGCCCAAACGGAGGTATTTCATTCATGTTTCTAAAGCACATTCACAACAGGAATGTAAAGCACGAAGGGATAACACTGAATTACCTGGAATAATTAATGAAAGTTAATCACTGATAATGTACCACATTAAACGCTTCATCGATCTGGTTTCTCTATGGATAAAACACATCTCTTTACCATAGGTAGATTGTCCCTTTTCTCTTTTAGGCTACATGTGTGTGAAGTGGGCTAGAAACCGGATATTGCGAATTTGGAATTAAATACCTAAATAGGTTACAATTACTTGTCGCCAGGACGTTGGGAAGTAGTAAGCCCGTACGAGGCTGAAGGATGGAGGTTACAAGATACTTCTAACAGCTTTTGATTTACCACGGGTGTATTGCCCCTTTTCCCGTTTATGGCTACACCATTGAAGAAGACACGTGGCATGATCACAAGACAATTAATTCACGATTGTCACAGAATGGAAGAATTAGTTTAAAACCTCGTAAAGTTCGCCCGAAATAAGATATTTCTCCTTGTGGTGACAAAATTTCGAAAGATCTTCAATCGTCGGTGGCATTTTGAATATACCTGACGCAAGAAAGATAACATGATAAACACATTTGTTTCGTTCAATCAAAGGGAAAACAGAAATTCATGCACACAAGGGCAACATTGATAAGAGAATGAAGAGGCAAAATAAAGTAAAATGCGGTTAAACGATTCATGTGATTGTTTCGAGTCTTGTCCCTTTTCACAGGACTGTAGAACTTAATCCCACTTGCATAAGACATTCATATACAATTAGAAATTGCACAAGATGAGCGATATCCATTTTTTCACTCTTGTTTTGGTTGTAACGTATAAAAATAAATGTAATAAATCCTTGTTTCGTTAGAAAGCTTGTCGTAGAGGCTATAAACGGGAAGGCCAAAGAGTATTCTGTTTGCTGTTGCGACATCAAACATCAAACATGAATATCTTTGAGGAAAAGTTTGGAATGGATCCCACTTGACGGGAATGTGTCTGGAACAGCATCCATTGTTTGCAATACCGTTACACTAACGACATTCTACAACACCCAAACGTCATTTCCGGTTCCGGTCCGGTACTAGTTCGGCAACCATGCTGTCAATACCTTTATTTATTTTTTCTTTATGAAAATCAATTGCTCTTTTGGCTAAATGATAAAACCGTTTTCGCAAAAGACAATATGAAAGCAAAGTTTAAGACTGACAGAAGGTATCCCGAAAACCATATAGGTTCGAAAACTTGGTCTCATTGTGACAAAGCAAGAATATAACCAATATAAGCCATGGATTACGAGACTATGGAAACGTTGAGGTTGGTTTACTAACACCCATGAAATAGTGATTTAAAGAGAAAATCATAAAATAAAAAATAAAACAAAAACATACGTGAATAAATGAATCACTCCCGAACCAATGGGCCTTTAATCAGGGGTGGCAAAATGAATCGTCCGAGTTCCTCGGCTTGTTCAAAGGCCTCCACGGACAAGTGAATATTTACATAGATTTACTACATAATCATTATACGGACATGTGCATGAAACGATTGGCATTTACGAACAAGTAAATCAAAATCAGATTTCGCCACCCCTGCTTATAAGTCACCAAAATGGTATTTTCTTATTCAGTAGGACATGTTCAATGTGCAAAGAGACCACTATATACCGGTTTTACAGTCAACTATAATATCACATGAAAAGAATACAGGCGTGTAACCAGTGACAAAGTAGAAAACGACCGGTCGTATATTACCATGTGTAGATTCGTTTGAACGCTTATTAGTTATTGTTCGTGTTCGGAAATTACATCACCGGTGTTTTATACGCTTTCATTCATATTGAAATGGGTATCATGACAAGATGGAAACAATATCGGGCAGACGACAATAAATCAATATGAACAAATACGTTTGATTACATCAGGTACTTTTATGACAACGAGAAGAAAATGTATACAATAATTCATTGTGGCAAAAGGATGAATTGCTCTTCATGAGAAATTTTCCTTTTTTCCACAGTATTTCCTATTTTTATGACGATGAGAATAAAGTCTCTACAAGAAACCATTGTGACAAAAGAGCTTTCCTGCTCATCATGAGCAAATTTTCTTTTTTCACAATGGTTTCTAATTTCATTACAATAGGAAGAGAGTCTCTACTAGAAACCATTGTGACAAAAAGGATAAATTGCTCATGATGAGCAATTTATCCTTTTGTCACAGTGATTTCCTAAAACTTATACAGCAGATGTAGCAATACGAGATAGACTTCTATAGAGTAAGGGTTTCAGGCCCATGTACTTCCCCTTTCTGTAACACGGTCTTCACGGATCGATCGTTTGACAAGCGCGGTTCAAAAGATAGATTTTTCATTTGATTGATCATTCAATTAATTGCATACCGCCGGGTGCCCTTAGCGATCGATTCGTTAATTATCTTGTGTTAAACAAGTTTTCAGTACCATGAAGCCACCAAAGCCACCATCATCCTTTTACCCAAATAAAAAAGTAAAGAGATCGCTTAAAAACTAAAAGCCTGCATTCACAGACGATACTGTAAATTAAGAGGTATATACATGTAACGCATGTCTGGTGTATGAAAGGCTACATTTCGAACACAGATATGTGAAATACCAGAACACTAGGAGACTCAAACTACGATAGTTTTGTTGGAGAGGTTGTTTAACGACGGCACACCAATTTCCTATCGTATCAAAGCAAACATAAGCACTACACTGCAGTTTAAAATCCAGAGCGCATGGCTTTGCTATCTACTGCTAACATTTACTATTGTTGAAAACGGCTTTAAAACTGTGATATATAAAGCTCATAGACTATATAAAAAATGGAATAGACAGAGAGAGAAAGGAACAAATAAACAGAAAAATCGAAAGCAGTACGGAAAGGTTATATTACGATCGGATATCCGGTCCCTTGTCAAAGGAGATTTGGTTGAAGTCCAAAAGGGAGCATTGTTCTATGTATTTTTGCCAACATATAACCAAATACGTAGCTCATAGACGCCCACTCCAAAAATGAAGTTTTTAAAGTAAAATCAGAAAAAAGCCATCGTCATTACTTGTGTTGATACAAAGACCATTGATCTAATGTAACTTGAATTTAAAACTAAGTGAATGCCAAAATAACCAATCCAAATGTTGCGCATGTGTAGTTTTTTCGATATTTATGCGGCCATAGGGCTTCATCAGCAAGTATTGTTTCTGTTTATCCAGCTCTGTAGGACGACTCATTTAACCAAATAGGGCGCCATAGACCGGATAATGTGATTGACTCCAGGCCATTGTATTCACTTATGTGTTTACCGGGGCATGCGAAACGGCTGTGTCGCGTTTAAAACAAAGTAAACCCGAGTTCAATCATCCCAACTTTGCTCATTAGAACATCCTTTGGTAGGGTTGACTTTATGACAATGTATCCCCTTTTGTGTTCACCGGGGCATGCAGAACGGTTGTGTCGTGTTTACAAAACAAAAAGAGATCTCGAACTCCTTGTCAATATCTAACCAAGGTCCCAGCTTCGTTACATTCATGATATTTCCTAAACTGTGATCGACCCCTTGACATTGCTTTCAAGTATGTATTCATCCCTTCAATCGATTCCAAACGGGTGACGAGCATCCAACCTAAATATAAGCCACAAATTGAATACATGTACTTTTATATCGATACAATTATGATTTTCTTTGAAAGTATGTTCAGTTTAGTTGCATGACATATCATGACTTAAAAAAATGAGTTTTGTCTTTGAAACATTCACTCTGTTTTAACGATATAAACGGGTCTTAAATGGGTTTCTATATCTAGTTGCCGAGTCGAGCATATTTCACTTCTTCATTTTCTAGTAAGCTGAGTGTCTGTCAAACATTTTATTCAGTGCATTGCTAAATGTCCAAGAATCAGTATAAATTAATCCAAACTTCTGCTAGTTTTTTTAACAGCCATTTTTTCTTTAAAACCCCAGGACAAAAACTATCATTTCAATATAAAGATGATACGTTCATTGCATAGAAAAAGCATAAAGTATATCTATTTACACATTCAACAACTAAATTTATGGCCATTTCTATGTAGATACGGTTTGTTTTCACTTAATGCTTCCTATATTTGCGAGACCTTCACTTGGGGATGAGAAAACGCCGTTTTTTGTTTGGACAATAGAAACTCTGCGATGATAATGACATCACTTGACATATACCGTCGTCCGAATACTAAAAGGCCCTTTCTCTCCCTTGTCTAGTATACTCGAATAGTAAACGACCCCTTGTCTTACTTGTCTGGAGAAGCAACGATACACGTACCACTCGGTTGCTCATGTATTGCTACTGTTGCAATAGCGACCTGGGTTGAAAGCTCGATCCTTTGTTTCTTTAACGTAGACTTTAAACAATGATGATTAGACATTCGGTCTTTTCGGAAACTTTACGGCCGTTACATGGTTTCTTAGGAATATATTTCTGTCCCAAGCATCGTTTAGCTTACTTCCTCATAGAAATGTTTGGAACTGTTTCAAATTAAAAGCAAAAGCAGATATAATAAAGTTAAATAAGACTCGTTCAGAAACTGTCTATAAGACGTTGGATATCTTGAACATCTTGTCTCTTAATGTCGCTTAAAGAAGATTAATGGTAATATTAAGATTGAGAGCAATTGTATGTTTGCACCGCATTGTACTCACAGCTCACATTCAGATAGCTTCTTTTTCACCCAACACTCTTCAACTTTATCTTTTAATCCATTGACCAGTTCGTTGCAGACAAATCTAGAAAACATTGTTGGAAAAGGAGAAATTGCTCTTAACGAGCTATTTCTCCTTTTCCCACAATCTTTTCTGCCCTATTAGAAAAATATTTTTCAATTTCATCACATTTTGAAATGTCGCTTGCAAACTCTTTTAATTTGGGACAGGCGAATATATGGCGTTTGGTAAAGGGTTAACATAGACAACGATTACCTGTATAAAATTAACTAGAAGGATGTAAATGCAATTTTGTTTTAATGATGCGCTCATACCCCCAATCCATTTCATCTCAAGTAGAAATGCTATCAAAATGAAATTGTATAAATACTCAGGCAATTATGTCTGAAATAACTGCATAACGATCTATGAATTGCCTCGATGGTATAATTATAGTAAAGTGGTGTCGTAATTAACATCAATTCGGAGGGCCTCGGATAACATTGGTGTTCAAATCGAATTGTCGGCATTTCATTCCTTTCTGTGATGCCTGGAATTTGTAGTTTAGAAAAAAACCCAAAGTGTGGTACTAAAGGCACACGACTACAAACCTTCAACATTTATACAAGAGCTTCTCAAGAATACATAAACTCATTATGGCGTGCAATCGAAATAGTTTTCAAAAGAACCTTGTTACTTCGAAATTTAAAAACTTCTTTAACTAACCCACCATTTGTTCAAAGCTAATAAATGCATGCACATGAAGTGTTAACATTTGGGTCCCCAAATTATGAAGGCCTCGGATAACGTTTGTGTTGACATCGAATTGATGGCATCTTTAGACACGTCTGTGATGTCTAAGATTTGTAGGATAAAGATTTCAAATACCCAGTTAAACAAACGGACAAAACAAAGACAGATTCAACAGTTATGTTAAAAGAGGACACATCTTAATCCAAAAATGTCTTCTTATTGATGTCCTGAAAAGACACGATTTTGATTTATATAATCAAACTATTTCGATGTTTTCATTTTCCTGAAGGAGGCGTCGTGCATAAGTACTTTGACTAACATGAAGCTAATGTGAACTTTTCTAGACCACAACGAGATTTCCAGCTTATTTCGATGAACGTTATCATGTCTTTACCGGCTCCTTTTATATTGGAGCTTTGGTAAGACAACCAGGCCTCATACCTTATCTTTTTTGTTAGACAGGATCATATGATAGCTCTCTGAAAACATGTATTCCACATCTAAACGCCAAATAGCTTACGATAAACTTGCCGCTTGGGTTTTTGCTACTGACATCACACGTTAGCATAGAGTTCATGCGATCATATTTCAATATGGTCAATTGAATATTAATAAGGTCTTTGCAACTGACAAGACAATTTTATACAGGTCATGTGATTAATGATCAGGTCAATATGCTCAATGAAATAATTTAGACGATCAAAAGAATGTTCATGAAAAGTAAAAAAAAAAAAAAAAAAAAAAAAAAAAAAAGAAAAAGAAGTAGAAAAAAGAAAAGAAAAAGAAAAGAAGTTAAAAAAGAAAAAAAGAAAAAAAAAGAAAGACGCACGATTTATTTCTGTAACAAATGTTAACAAAGCAAAATGCCATTATTTAGTGTTAACATGGACATACAGATGCTCATCTCTGTCACAGGGCACTGCTATCTTTTTGCTAGAGGTGAATTCACAAATTCATACACAAATCAGTAGTAGATCAATGCAATCTGACAGCGTTACAGATGCAACGGAAATGAAAACCGGGCGTTCAAGCAGACATTAGGTATGTTGTTCTTGATTAGGGCTTAATATCTCTTATTTCTATCGAGATTAAGTTTTAATTGAATTAACTCTGATAACCAAGATAACCAAGAAAAAAGTACAGCGTATTCTTTTTATACAGATATCGATATTTGGACGCCCTTTCTGAAATTCCCAGCGAATACATTACAAGCAAAACTTTACAAAGAAAAAACAAAGGACAAGAGCTTTACGCAAGGCCAACACTTCTTTAGTTATTTTACGGCTGCAGTTCACCATCGATGCATTTTGGGGTAATCTATCAATGCAATGCTATAGAAATACACCTATTCAAGACAACACCAAACGGCTATAAAGATACTGCGACCTTTTCGTACTGTTTAGATCAATTTGCATAGAAAACATGAAAGTGGGTTTCATGTGACAGAAACAAAATGCTATCTGGAAACAAAGCTCTCAAAAAAGACATAAAACACATGAGAATATGTTACCTTTGAAATAAACCGCGTTTGCCACGAATGTCCTAATGGGGCTTTCTACGTGGCTAAATATAGTACGTTTTACCAAGTCACTGGCTGCAAAATATAAACCACTTAAGGTAACCGTTTCATCAAAGAGTGTTTAGTCTTTTGTAAACCATAAAAAAAACCAGATTCTTCTTATAAAACATCAAACTATTATTGGTTCCTCTTATTTAGGTCAGCCCCATTTCTTTCCTTCATTTTAGATAAGAATATACAACCTTCGGTTCTATAGAAACGATCTCTCTAAAGGGTTTGAACGCACTGAATAACATCATTCATGTGTATTACATGTTTACTGCTCTCGATTTCACGAACACGGGAATTCTCGCGAGATTTGACGACACCGTTATGAATGATTACATAATTACGATAACGCGCTCATTCCGGGCTTTTATGGCATTCCAAACGATAATTTTCAAATTCCTTGCTGCAATAGTACCGATGCATAATAGTGATAGAATTAGCCGTAGACCGTTGTCACAAATATGGTGTTTACTTTTGGAAGAGTGCAAATCGTTTATGTTGAACTGAAGTGTCGTATCACGTATCAACATTACCCAAATGAGTAAGACAGAGCCATTTATATCAAAATCAAAGAGAACAATGCTCTTTCGACATCATCGTTTCGCGTCAAAATGCGGAATTTACATTAATCTTGAGAAGAGCATACACATATTAAATGAAGCGGAATTTATATATTTGTCGAGCCTATAAACGTATGAAGCCTACAAATACTTGTACTTATACAAACAGCTGCTCCAGAAGATTTGAAAACTATTTAGATAAAATGATTATTTGCTCGTTGACTTTTTTCCACAATCGCTAATATACAATATCAGAAATATTGGTGTTTTTGCATATTTATTCTGTCCGAAACAAGACGCGAGATACTGAGTACAACACTTTGAGGATCCTTAAACCTGGCGCAAACTCAACCAGTTAGTACCCTTTAACATTTGACCAACACGCATGTGATTCAACTATTGCGAACTTTTGAAATTCAAACTTGACATTTTGAGATCGTCCACGGAAATAGTTTCGGTATAATCAGCGAAACACAAAACCGAAACTAACAGACTAAAAGCACCGATGCAGTTTACTTGGCAACCCTTTTCTGACGCACCAGCCTGTTGTAAACTTCGGATGTCTAACAAACATACTGAAATATCGGTTTTAATTCCCAGAAGTCTTATCGACGCTCTTTAATCATATTCCCACGATCCTATTTATTCAAATGCACGATCTATCTGTTTTCTGCTGCCTTATATAAGGCTTTTTTATTCGTTCTTCAGAAAATGAAATCGGGGCGAACTGTGTATGATGTCATTTGGGGGAAAAGACGCATGTTTTGATAATACCAGGGTTACATCTTCACCTAAGGCACATTTCAGATTTCAGATCGTTTCGATTAATTTTAAGTGGTTGCATAAATCATTTGAAAATTTAGGTTGGTAGGAGAGCAGATTTGGTTCTAAAATTGATCTTTGCTTGATACAGTTCTTTATTTTTTACCGGTAAAAAATCTTTCAGAGCCGTTTAACTCATTACCAAACAATCAAGACATGTAATCACGTCAATGCAGATAATTTGAAAAAAAAATCGTGGAAAAAGGAAAAATTGCTCGTTTCGAGCAATTTTTCCTTTTCCCACAATGTTTTCCCTATTTCATCACATTTTGAAAAGACTTCTGCAAACTCTTTCAATTCGGGACAGTCGAAATTTTGCTTTTGGTTAGGGGTTAAAGCAGATATGTTATATTTACGAAATAATTAGTTATGTCTGATATATAAAGCAAACCACAATTCATTGGGGTTTAAAGAGTCAAATTATTAGAATGTGTGATGTGAGGGGGATGGGATTTAAAGTTTGGGTACCGTTTTACTAAACAGTTTACGCTTAAGATTTGCGTAAGTCTAAAACAACAATTCCTCTTATTTCACTATTGGGAGAAGTGGGAGAAGCAATATTGCAAAGTAACACATCATTGGAATCGTCTCCCCGAGACGCTTCCAATGACGTATCACAATGCAATATTGTACTTTCATTAAAGATACTGTCGGTGTTTATCAGTTATGACTTACGGCAAACATTTTCCTTGCGTTGTTTAGTTAAACGGTACCCTGCATTCTATCCACAGGGCCACGGAGGCCCTAGTCCGAATGATCCAGACGTAAATACTTCATTCTACTAAGTTGTTGGATCATCCGAGTTACGGAGGCCCTTCACACGTATAACACATTCTCCACTACACTATACTCAATTGGTACTTAGCTACGGAACCACCCATAATGGCTTACATCAATCTTATTGGTAAGACATGCCCTCCACAAGTCGGTCAAGTGAGTTCCGCCAAGAAAATAATCTGAAAAGCGTTTTTTTTTTTACTCCAAGAAATAAACTGGAAAGATTCCACTAATCTCAAATGAAAAGATAAACGCCATTAAAATGTAAGGTTATGAACTTAATGTAAGAAGGGGAAAATATTTAGCCACCTAATGTAAAAGGGTGAATGTTGATTAAGCTCCACAAGTCGGTAGTATGAAGCTATAGCGTTGTACCTATACACTTTACGGGTATGTGTATATGCTTGTAGATGGCGCAAACACACATAATGTCAATTCAATCAAAAAACGTTATTTTGCTCAACTAGTCCTATGCGTTAACACCATTTTCAAATTTAAATTAAGTACTTGAACTTATGAGTAAACTGTTTTTTAATCGATTCCATATCTTGATATTCAATTCATTCACATTCAATTGATAGGTCCTTTTTACCCAGCCATAAGTAATATACACTTAATAAATACAATACCACATTGGTTTGCAGTTTGGGAAAAAACGTTCATGTTGTCAATTTAAGTCTAATCTCTATTTTACTCAAGTTTTGTTCCGATCATACCAAAATGAGAAAACAAGGGAGAATGAGGCTGTGCTGACCGGAAAAACAAATTAAAATGTACCCCCGCCATCGAGACGAGTTAAATGAGCCCCCTTTTTTCATTCGACCCAGTGGATGTCTAGGTGAGTGGATAAGCTATTAATCCATCAACAAATACGAAACATTATGGGGGGTTCGTTGTTACACATGTCGTTTATTAGCGCTCCTTTCCGCTCGATCGCTTCTAATAATACTTCATACCTTTACTGATAAGCCATGCCAAATCATTGCCACACTATAAGATGCTTAACAAAACAGAATTTGTTATGTATTTGTGAAACAAAACAAGATAATTAATAATAGAAGAAATATATTTAAAATGCTGTATTCGTTTAAAAGTGTCATACGTTGGTAATGTGTTTTCATAAGAAACAATTAAAGTGGAAATACAAATGATATATTGGAAATGGGGAGCTCGTTTAAAGGTGAAATACGTTGTAATCACGATGTAATAATTTCTTCTCATAGGGGCTTCATTTATATCGATAGAAATGTGGCGACCCGCAAATAACTTTCGATCTTATTCTATTTTAAAAGAAGGTAAGGGGAATAGTATGCTTTCAAATTGAATATCAAATAACTGTAATTATATCATCAGAAATTTTGGGGAAAAGCATTTCGGCAAAGAAAAAATGCCCAAAACGAGCAGCCTAGTTTGTTTTATACAGGTATTCTATGAGTCATTTGCTGCTTATTTCTTAATAGGAACATGTAATTGTGGGAATTGGGTAACCGATTTCTTACCGGACACACCCAATAGACATTCCTTGACGATATAGTCAATCTAAGTGCATGGGAAAGGGCGTGATATGAGGCTGACATTCTTATCACAAGGTAAAGCAATGGGAAATCATCAGGTTCTCTGAGAAAATTAAAATTTATGTCCATCCTTATCGAATATTTTTGAAGTTTAATCTATACTTGTATCTGGTAAAATATGAAATTGACATTCTTTTTCAAAGTAAAAATAAATTGCATTTGTATCAGCGTTAATTCCAAACACCATAAACACTATGGAATCTTTACAAGCAACACATCTGCCCAATTTTGAACGTATTTTAGCTTATGAAAATTTATTTATCTATCATTTACCATAATCATCAGAAGTGTTAAAAACATTCAAATTCAATCAGTTACAACATCCCTAATTTTAAAGCAAATTAACTCAATATGAATCCTTTTTCATTACAAAATATTCAAGATATTAACGCAATCTCGAACTTTTTACGTACCGTAAATCTACAAAAGTTGTGCTTATAATATGTATACAGTGAAACCTCGTTTATCCGGACCCCGATTATCCAGATGTCTCGCAATCCGAACGAAATTGTAAGGGAACGGAATTATAGTGCAGTAATTTGCCAAACCAATTGCCAAACAATAACGACGTTCGACCAGTTTGTTGCAGACGACTCTTGTAAACATTGTGGGTAAAGGAGAAATTGCTCGTGACGAGCAATTTCTCCTTTTCCCACAATGTTTCCCGCCATATTAGAAGATTGATTTTGAATTTCAATTTGGGACGGTCGAACATTTGGCGTTTGTTAAAGGTTTATAAGTATACACGTGCATATAGACCGTTTATGTCTAAATATGTTTAAGAACAGGCCCTGCTCAATTAGTCCGGGTTATTCGTTAATCCGGAAATTCTGTTGGGAACGGACGTGTTCGGATTAATGAGATATTAATGTTCATCTACTTTTAGCTGTGTATCGCAAAACGACCAAGACAATGTTTGCGTCACGATAAAACATAAATAAACAAACCACATAACATATTAATTGTTAACCGCAGGAGTACGTATAGTTCGATTCTTCTCCAATTTAAGACAGTTGCATTTCTCCAACAGGCAGATGGTTTGAACTTTACATCAAACATATCAATTAGCAACAAGATGAAATTCTTTTCAATTGCACACAGGATAACTAAATACATAGCATAACATAACATGAAAATATTGATTGCATTGTAAACACAAAATGTTATATAGCATGTTACAAACATATTAACGAAGACATGGAATTATAGAAGAGCTTATCTTTTAAAGGTGTTATTCAATTTCTATTGTATTGAGCATAATATACATATTTTGACAGAATAAAAGGGATTTTCTGTGAAGGATTTCATAATAGATTATCAAATTCATTAGGAAGTGAATTGTCCTATACAAGTCATGACTAAACAGCGTTAGAACATTTATTTCATTTGTATAGTCCCGCCATTTTTTAACCGGAACTGGCTTTTCAGGTCGTCATGATAACCCAATTACCCAGAAGACCATCGAATGAAGCCACCATTGTATTTCTTTTAAAACAAAAGGACTGGGATGTCTTTTATCAATGAGAGTGTATCGTTTTAACCAAGAAGGAAAAAATTCAACGATGCATCCGTCTTTGTGGGATTGTCTGCATTGCAGACGATGCGTTCAGGTTCACAACCCTTGTCACATTGCAAAAGGCTGAAAACATCTTTTAAGAAAACAAAATTTGAAATTGTTTTGACGAAAAGAAGAATTTGCTCATCATGAGCAAATTCTCCTTTTTTATCATAACGATTTCATTGGTAACCATTCAATTAGTTTCTAAACTTGATATCATTGTAAACACCAGTGATCAATTTGTTTTATTGTCGTATACGAGAAAAAGGACTCGAAACACGAAGTAAGGATCGGGTTCATTGCCAAACTTTCTCAATGTATTAGTCGATAGGCGTTACAAAGAAAATTTATACAAATCAGTTATCTCGAACCGTCGGCTAACATTTCAGGGCGATTTCACATGAACGGCAGAATGGTTATTCGTGTACCGCCACAACTCCATCATTCAGAAGATGTCATCGTCCTCATGTGTTTGTTTGAATGGTGTTTAACGCCATATCAACAAATTTTCAGTCATACAATGGCTTTCCTGGATCCATCAGTACTAGGCTGGCACTCTGCAGTGACTTGCCAAATGTCATTCCCACGATGCAAGATGTGTTAGTGGGTTCGAACAAGGGAATCCCGAGTTTTCAGTCTGCCTCTTTAACCATTATGAACAAGCTGGTCTAAGAGGAGATCTAGAAAAAAGCTGATGTAGCGCACTTGATCGTTGTTGAAACTGTGATGTTATATATCCTTCATTTTATAATTTCATTATAAAAACGTTGAATTAATTAATTAGTCAACCGATTCGTCACACATGAAAAGCTTTTAACTGAAAAATGGTATCTATTTAATAAAAAAAAGGACGTACGATCCTTTTAATATCGACGAATTATTTGATTCGTTGCCAAATTCGTTACTCATTAAAAGATGATAACTCATTACCAAACAATAACAACATTTTACCACTGTGTTGTAGATGACTCTGGAAAACATTATGGGTAAGGAAGAAATTGCTTGTAATGAACAATTTTTGAAATGTCGTCTACAAACTCTTTCAGTTTTGGACAGTCGAACATTTGGCGTTTGGTAAATTGTTAAGTAAAAGGAGATGTATTATTGAATCTAAAGAAGAGAATACGATCTTTGAGTTCAAACATTGACGAATGATGCTCAACATATCGCTCATAAATAGCTTTAAACTAAATAAAAGTATCTCGGTTAATTTAAAGAAGAAAAAAAGACATTTCGGGTTGAACAGCGACGGATGCATTTCTCTATGCGTCATTCATAAACAACTCGGAGAAATCAAAGCGTTACACGGTTTTATCGTAGATATCAGCTGCAGGCTTTGCCTCTCAGTCAGGGATTGACAGGCATTCATCTGTATATTAAATTCAATTGAAAAAGTTTAAAGATATAAAGAGTTTACATTCGATCTATTTGTTTCAACATCGACGAATCATAATTAATTTTTCTCTCACTCATAAATATCTATTAACTAAATTGAGGTACTTCGTCAAGTCTGGAGAAGGAAAACGACAATTAAGTTTAAATACTGACTAAGGCATTTCTGATTTCATCATCAACAAATATAAACTAAGAGATTGTTTTCAGTTTTGAGAAGGAAATATAACGTTTTTAAAGGAACAGCAATGGATGCATTTCTCCATGCGTCACTCATAAACAACTCGGAGAAATCAAAGCGGTACACGGATTTATCGTGGATATCAGCTGCAGGCTTTGCCTATCAGTCGGTGATTGACAGACATTCTCCTGTATCATCTGACTGGTGGCTTTTTCGAACCGATTCTACACGGAAAATAAACGCATAAAGGCTACGTTACACGTCACGTATAAACGGGGCGTGCTTATAACAATAGTAAAGAGCGTCACCCTGAATAGACCCTTTAATAAACCAGGCAATATTGTGTTTGTTGGCTCTACTGCCGGCCAATTTTGAATATGTTACCGGAAAAGGAGTAATATTTTGTATTCATACTGTAGATTTTTCCGTTATGCAACAGCTTTCCTAGTTCCACCAGTACTAAGCTATGGCACAGATATGACTTTCCAAAGGTAACTCCGAAAACAGAAGTGTCGGTGGGGCTTGAACCCGGGGCCCCTGAGTTCTAAGTCCGCCACCTTAACCACGCAGAACCCGCCGATTGCATTCACTATATATTTGGGATATATCTGTTGTCATTGAATATTCGATTGAAGATATTGACTGTGACTGCTTATCCCTCAAATTTTTGTAAACATAACTTATGTCATTCAATAACGTCTAAATATGTTTACTATGTTTTATGACCTATGACACGTACATATAATGTAAAATAACTAAATTGAACTTGATTGGTGAATTCAATGGTGAATAAAACATTGTTTCCTTTTTCGTAGTCTTGTATATAAAAACCTGTTGATTGAAATAAATAATTGCGTGAAGCAGAGGCATAGAATCTGTTATCTATGTTTCTGCATGGCCATAGGTAAATACATAGCATTTTAAATTGTTGACGATATTCAAGATCAACGCCAACATGCTGCACACATTTTCGAAATAACCTAAGCCAGAAACCTTCAATAGTCCTTTGAATCACCATCTTCAGAACCAAAAGAGCTTTTTTACAAGGCGAGGATTACATATTTCTCAGACAGACAGAAAACCTTTAACAAGAAATTAAATAGCTCATAAAGTGCAATCCTTCATGTAGTTTCAATGCATTCAGACAAACTATAAAGCAAGTCTTACGACACAAATCTTGACGTAGCCTGGGAAATAAAAGCAAATCGCCACCACCAAAACGAAAATACCCTACCTCCTTGATTTGCATGGAGGAGACACGCTCTTTTCGATTTGACGGTAACAAAATCACTTACCACCGAAGCGAGTCCTGGAGCGAGTCCTTGGGGACCGGAAAACATTGTGTCATCATTAGTTAGTCTGCAGGACTGATTTATGGCCTTCCGACAAGGGGAGAATACGAGATTTGTTCCGAGGATAGGGCTTAATCCGTTTCTAGATCAACGTTACCGTGGATTACTCTTAAATTTGCATTTCAAAGTGGCAAAAGTAATCCATTAAATGCTGCTTGATTGAGAATAAACATCATAAAGGTAGAATACTCATCCGCCATTTTGATTTTTTTTCTGTCGTTGAAGTTATTCGGTCGTTCTCGGTATACATCGATCTTGGCCGGAACTATTCGGTTTAATGCGAGTAGTTCCGACACCGACCGGTGTATACCGAGAACTACCGAAGTATTCCGACAAGATAATGAGTTTCAAAATGGTGGGTCGTGAGTAATCTAAGATAAATTGAACTATATTTTGATGCGTTTATATTGCTGCAAGCTCAAGTATCGACTAAAAAACGAACAGAGAGCTGATTATTGCCTGATACTTCAGAATACATAAGCTACTCCAGAATTCTCTAATTGAATATATCGACGAATAAGTTACTATGCTTCGAAAAAAGAAGTCATGTCACAAAATCAGAGACATACACAATTTAAAATAAAAAGGCAGGAAGACGGAGGGGATTTCCTTGCTCTGTTTATCATGAATTTTTATCATAAAAAGGCTTATCAAAGATCTTGAATATGATTGTGCGTTCATAAGCAAGTGGCGGGTTTGCAAAGGTTATCCAGGCATTCTTAAAAAATGTGATTCGGCCTCTAAAATGGGAGGCCCAGTGATACAATAAAATCGTTCTAATCCCTTATTCGTTTGGTTTGGTTCCATTGAGCGAAAATGATAAGAATATGCAAATGTCTAATTTTTCTATACTTTTGATAACGTATTAAATATTTATTTTTCCCTTGAAACACGTCCGTCATCCCGATACTACAATAACAGCGCGTCACTACAATTGTTCAAAACAAAGCGCACGTACTGAAGGTACATACCACATATTTTCGTAATATATGTTATTAAGATTGAACTTTTGAACCTAGGTAATTATAGTGTACCATGCACTATGTAAGATATGGTGATTAAATAATGATAATAAAGAAACAAGGAATATGTAGCCTATCGATTGACAAACATGTGCGTGGTGTGAAATAAACCAAAATAACGTAGATGCCCCTGAAGGACGTTCGTGAAAAGCCGATTACGTTTATTCCTCGAATGTCTTCTTTGTAAACCTTTTATAAATGTAGGGCACATTTCAGTTGATATATCCGCCATCACTCGAACGATTGTAACACGATTGTTGGAAATGTTTATCGTCATTTCAACAACTTTTGACAAATATGAAAACCGCTTCACTTTCACTATTTTTCTAAATTGGCGCGAAGTTCATTCATATGCTCATTTGTGTGGGAAAACGGATCAATGATTTTCGCGCTATCACGGTAAATGTTTTAGTTATAGTTATCTTTCTTCGAAAAGGAAAACAAAATGAGGAAACCCTTAGGATTCAGGAAGTCGTTTTACCTTAGGGGGAGTTAAGGCACAAATTACCACTCGCCTACTTTTTAATGCAAGGCAGCCTTGCAAGAAACAAGCTCTTAGGCGAAGAATACTTATAAAACCTGAAAAGACCGGATTTGAAATTTTAAAAGAGTCTATTTATCCGAAGGATTTGAGATCCATGTCATATAGAAAGCATATCTACTTACTTTAATATTTCCGCCTCAACGGGAACATGTGGGTTTAGAAATGCGGGGGCAAATTCTACCAAACAATTACGACTAAATGTGATGTCCATGAATAAGGTTTTCATTTCTTTTCTAATACCCATGTTGCTGGCACTCGTTTGGATCATCTCGTCGAATTGATTCTGATAAGCGCCAACAGAAAAAAGTCGTAAGTGATAACGATTGGTTTAAAGAACACCTACTTGCTTCACGATCTATGCAAAATAAATAAGTTCAGAAATGACAAACTTCGTGATCAAACATCTAAACACCGCCTTCTCATTACGATCTCCCTTATTTTCATCTTAAAGCTTTCCGTGTTGTAGAGGAGAGGCACTCCGTATGTATGTAATCTTCATACTTCACATACTTAAGGAGCCAGCCAAAAATATATACAGTTGAAGGTCAGACCAAGAAAGTCAACGTAAAAGAAAAACAACAAACCCGGTCACTGTGCCTAAAGGACAACACGGTGTGTAGGATAATCACGGTTTTAAAAGATATGGCTTGTAAATCCTCTGACAAACATTCCCTTGAGTTTACGTGTCTTCAGACAATTTTCAGACAATGTTCGAATTAATTAACAGAAACGGGAATTTCTACCTACAGGCAGGTCTTAAGACTTGATTTTTTTTTATTTCGTTAACATAAGCATAAGCTGAACCCCTTTGAAATCTTATCAACGGTTGTCCTTTCTGTTTGTTACACGATCATTCTGTTCCTAATTTTGATTTAGGAAGATTCATAAGTCTCGAACGGAAGAAATGTGCAGTATAAATAAAATGACATTTTGAAAAAAAAAATGTTCATCGGTCATTCTCCTTAACATCGGTCGGACCGGAACTATTCGCTTTACATCGAATAATTCCGGCCATGACCGATGTATACCGTGAACGACCGAAGCATTCCGACGAAAATATGAGTTTCAAAATTGCGTCTAATCGGTATGTTACCTTTAGTGTCATTAAGGTTCGTCTAATGTGATTCCTTAAAAACATCATCTTTTTCCGTTATCGTTAAGAAATGATGAAACTCTGTCGTCTAAAAGAAACGAGCTATTCTTTTAAAGTTCAACTAATTTGTTATAGAGCTTTCATCGGAGAACTCTTGCTTGGTTTCTCTGTCAAAATAACGGTTCGACAAGTACACCGCCTTAGCTCATCTTTTTAACCCTTTTCCAAGCGCCATATTTTCGACTGTCAAAAATTGAAAAAGTTTGCAGACGACATTTCAAAATGTGATGAAAATGAAAAGATAATCTTCTGATAGGGCAGAAAACATTATTGGAAAATGAGAAATTGCTCGTTGGAGTAAGTTCTCCTTTTCCAACACTGTTTTCCAGAGTCGTCTGCAACAAACTGCTGAAATGTCGTAATTTTTTGGTAAAGGGTTAACTGCTCTTCAGCATTTCGGTATTCCAAGAATAGAATCTAAATATACCACATTGTTTACATAATATTTTCTCTGCTTACATTGTTATTAGTTATGAACCGTTAACGAAACGTTCCAAAGCTGTTGTGCATTCATGATCTCAATACAAGAACATACAGTTTCGACTTAGATCTTGTCGGTGCAATGCACTTAACCAATTATCAAACAATAACGACATTTGACTAATGTGTTGCAGATGACACTGGAAACATTGTGGGAAAGGGAGTAATTACTCTAAACGAGCAATTTCTCCCTTTCCCACAATGTTTTCCGCCCTATCAGAAGATTATTTTTCAATGTCATCACATTTTGAAATGTCGTCTGCAACCTCTGACAATTTGGTACAGCTGAAAATCTGATGTTTGATCAAGGGTTAATGTGCATCTCCTTAGTTTTACAAAGACCAATTTATATAGGAATGTTATCGATGGGTGTGTTTACTAATGAAAATATATTAGGTTAAAGTCAAAAATAATTAAATAAAAGTAAATAATTAGAAAGAAAAATAAATGAAAGCCAAACCCCATAATGTTTTAGCATTCTAACGTTTAGTATATTGCCATTTTACAAGAAATCTTTATGGACTCTTCTTCTCTCATTTCTCGGAACAAAACGAAGATTCTGCGGAACAAAGATGAAGCCTTAAGTTCTCGAATCATCAATTGAAAAGTGACAATTAAAGCGATCTGGGTTTTAATCTGTTACGCAGATCTTCTAATTGAATCCATATTTCCTGTACGCAACATGTGACTAGACCTATGAATTCGAAATGTTAATATCCTAAAACTTAATTTGACAAATACTACAATGTGTTACTGAATATAGTGTCTCACTTGGTCATTTTCATATCATTTGAACGCATTCACAACGATTACGAATGTTAAAACCTGGTTTAACACATCTAATGTCTATCAAATGCGAACTCTGTATTTGACGCAACATATTGCATCCATAGTGTAGGGTTAATTCTAAAAAAAAAACCGATAGAGTTCATCATGGCAGCGTAACTCATTTAAAGAATTCTCCAATTCTAACTTGATTACCTTAACCTTTTTTTTACCCTTTCTCTCTGCCAGAAAGTAATTTGATGCTGGTGACACTAAATCTATTCATGAATGTTGTTTTAAGTCGTATCAAAAATGTTTCCATAACATTCCTGGTTCCACCAGTACTAGGCTAGGGCTCTGGAGTTCCTTGCCAATTGTCACTCCCACGAAACAATTCAGGCGACATTATACCAAACCGATTGTAGAATTATAGAGAACCATTATTTGGATGCTTCTTTAAACATTGAAATCCTTGTGAAACTATTGTGGCAAAAGGAGGGGTTACTAAAGGTGATATTGAATGTCCCCTGTCGATAATGTTTGTACACAGAAGCCTCTATTAGACAAAAAATAAGTTTCATTATAAATCTTGATAAATATCATTGCTGAGTATTTTGAAGCTATGTTCGTGTTCCATGTAGCTTACTGGCCTGTCTGCATTCATTAAATCAATATAATGAAGTCCATTGAAGGCATAATCAATCATAATAAATTGGCCTCTATTCGAACTGAAAAGCATACAAACATCATCTAGAACTATTTCTTCAAAAGACAGTCTATGCCTTCTGTTTCCTAAAACATTACCAACATTTACCTATTAAAAACACACTTGTTAAATTCTTATCATCAATATAAAAAGGTACCCTATGTCAATTTCAATGTACCCCATCCTATTAACAAAACACAGTGTGTCGATGAACGAACCTTTTTTTCTTTCGAAATTAGTAGTTTTTGAAGCACTATTCTTGTTCATAATCTTAAAATAACTATTTCTTCCCAGTTATATCTATCACTCAAGACGTGCGTTGTTTTCATGCACATCCCTGCTTTGACATCCACTTGGTGTGACCCCGTAGCTCTTGGTTTAGACTAATCTTCAATGAAATGGCCTTGTAATCTAATTTACCCTCCCCGAAAGCTCCATTCTCCCCCTCGGTTGGCGTCTCAAAGCGACTAATGACTGGTTTTTTATGTTGGTCGTAGCGGAAATGCCGCGAAAGGATAAACATGTGGGTAAATGAATGTCCGCGGGGATCATTCTTTTTCCTTTTCGATGATCAAACCACTCACACATGGGTACTGTAACAGAATGGCGTCAATACAGTGAAAACTACAGTGAATGTCGTTGGAATGAATACAAAATGAAGGCGCTGTACAGCAAAATGGTCGTATTATCTTCATTGAAATGATGGAGATGGCACCTGTTGGACGAATAGCGAGGGCATGGAATATGCACAATGCATCATAATCAGACCATTGCATTCCTTTGTCGTACCACAAATTTAGAAAACAGATACCACGACTTGCATATAAGCTAGAATTCCTTTGTGTATTTATTTCTTTAATTATGGCATTGTTTACGTAACTAGAAAAATGTTCCTTCACCACGTTCTAAAGAGAGGAATTGTCGCTCTTTGAAACAACCAAGCAACTGTCTATATCTTGAACACCCTTTTGGAAACGATTTCCCTTCCAATTGACAAAAGTTGATTTTAATTGAAGAAGAAAAATCCTTGATGTAGATTATAGTGTAATTTGGTCATGATACCACAGTAGTATGAACCTACATGTTCATCAAGGTATTTTACCATCAACATTACATTTCCAGGTTAAGGAAATGGCATCAATGAAGTGGTTGAAGATTTGGATTTTTCTGACGAAACATTTGGACAGACAGCGTATCGTATTATCAAAGGCAATGCCAAAGATGGAGTGACAGAGTCCGTGCAATTTGAACTTAAAACATCAAACGACCCAATAACGAATAAAGGTTATTTAGAAACAAAAAATAGAGTGCAGGTGGTTTGAATAAAGAATTTATTTCTCCGAAAGTTAAACTAAAATGGATTTTCCTAATTTGTACTGTGCTGAAAAGCTTTCAAACGGATGTCACATTATGTTCTAGAAATCCTTGATTACCACTCTGCAAATTCACGACAGAACATCAACGTCTTCCTATATGAACAATGTGTATATTCTGTATGTATCAGTGTTTACATTCTTTCAGGAGAAGCCAACAAGACTTTACTCTTATACAAACCGGTTAGATCACAGGCCAGCCGCTGACCAGTTATCTAACCTGTTTGCCACTGAGTATCTTTCTTCATCAGAATTAAGCAGATTTTTAAGATTTTGGAGAGCAGACGACACCAAAATCTATTTTTGGAAAATTACCCAGCATTCTAAGGGTTAATCAGGTCAAGTCGCTGCATTTCCTTTAGGAAAGAGATCGTGAAGAGTTGTCGAAAGACCTTTTCCGCACTGACTGAATAATCACTTGTCACTCAAAACCGTGCGAGAGAAAATCTAATCTAAGACTTGGGCTAATATAGCTAACCAGCTCCTTCAAATTGAGAGGCGGCTTTTACGCCTTGGTAGACAAATTTAAATTGAAGTATTTACCGAGAAAAGTAAAGCTTTAGAAATGTTCGTCTTTTTCTCCGAAGAGACGAAATTTGCAGCAGACATTTTGAGGTGATATGATTTGATATATGCTTTGATGTAACACTACCTCTTGGTTAATGCAGGCCGTATTGTATGTAAAACTTATTTATCTACACTAACGTTATTTAATACTAACTACAAAAACTATTAACCCAAGAAATTGCATATCTCTGAATCAAATTTTGAAACCCTCAAGAGATGAACAAAGAAGAAAACAATGACATGCTCTGTATACGTGTTACCTACACGTTTTCATATTGTGAAAGGACAACTCATTTGTTTGCGTACTTCAATGATTTCTTCAAAACCCAATATCTTCAAACTCAGTAATTATTTTAGAATATACGTATATGTTGATTCATTGAATACGCATATATACACCATTCCATAACAAAATTCCACGAACATTAAGAACATCCATCATAGATGTAACATATTTTGCTTGACTGGTAATCTGGTTCTCGTCGTATTTCAATAAATTAATAAACTAGTACCAAAGAAACGTTAACCCATTACCAAACAATAACAACATTTCACCATTTTGTTGCAGACGACACTGGAAAACATTGTGGGAAAGGAGAAATTGCTTGTTAAGAGCAATTTCTCCTTTTCCTACAATGTTTTCCAGAGTCGCTTGCAACAAACTGGTCAAATGTCGCTTTTGTTTGGTAATGAGTTCACGTATGTGAAACCCCCTCACCTGTTTTATGGGTCAAATAATATCATTTTTTTTTATATACGCTCCATAGGGCACCATCAAAGTCGCTGAGAGATTCTGTAAACGACTCTTTTACGAGGGTATTTGTGAAATGGAACCTAGTCCCATCTGTTGAGCTAACCTCAGTAACGGCTTATGGGTGACAAGGGACAGAAGTAAGACAGTAGTAAGAGCTAATGACATTTTTAAGCTGCGATTCGGTCATAAAAATGCACCTAAAACCAAGATAAAAAGTGGGCTCCGATGTGAATGTGGTGTGACTTTGGGTTAGTTCTTCCGTACCATACTAGACTGTTTGAACTTTATTTCTATGTATTCAAGTAGATAGTTCAATCGCTTGAGGAGTTTGTATTTATCAGTAACCTCCGTGCACATGCAAGTTTAATCTAATTCATTGTAATTCGTTTTCATAACGGAATCAATAAAGTCAGTTATTGATTCATCCCCTTTTCTTTGGGTATGTCTAAAGTTAGTGTCTTTTTCAATCATTTATAAAAACCAAGCTTGATCTTTGTGGCCCTTTCGATCTAACATGTCTTGCGGCATATCTACTTTACCGTGTCAATCGAAATGGTAGCTATAACTTCAATGGGATCGTTCTGGAGAAGTTTCCTGTATACATAGACATAGACTGTAATTTAATGAACAAGGTGGTGTGTTCGATTCTATAAGTAGGAACAATCATCTATTTACATCGGTAATCAACTTCATTTCTTCGTATGTGTTTACTTTGTACATACTCTGACATCAACGTGTTATCTTCGACTAGAACTGTTCTATGAATTTCTTTTGAATGAAATAAATATGACCCGTTAGTACGAAAACTACGCTTTGCTCATGGCAACCCCAAACCCTTATGACACAAGGATATTCTTCAGATATTGAGCGGAAAACGTTCTGTGCCAAAACTTGCAAAACTTACAAACGCCATCAACTGATACTTTTGATTTGGTTAAGTCTCCGATTTCCCTATGGGGTCCTGAGTTAACCCTTATAGTGCTGGAACCGACTACATGCTTATGCAAACAGGTTAGATCACAGGTCAGCCGCCAAGTTATTTGGTGGCTGACCTGTGATATAACCTGTTTGCTACTCTGAGTATCTTTCCTCATCAAAGCTAAGCAGATATTTAAGGATTTAAGGTTTTTGGAAGAAAGCAGACGACACAAAAATCTATTCTTAGAAAATTACTCAGCATTCTAAGGGTTAACAAGAGGCGGTAATCGCCTTATTGACTCAAGCTCCGGGTCATATTTGTGTTTCCTGTTATCGCACGCTGGTCCAATTATGGCGGCCATTCCCAAACACGTGCGTGTTCCTTCGTTTGTATAGAGGCTAGTTACACACAGAAACAATGGACCTCTATCAAATTAGGGGGCGGCCAATTCCTTGGAATGTTCGAAATTATTTTTTCCGTGAGTTTTATTCTAAGGGGTTGTTTTGTCTAGCTCAGTTGAGCTGACTCATCTGTTTATGTTGTACATGCGCACATGCTACGAAATATTTTGGATGGTTAGGTATCCATAATGATTACAAAGTTGTCCGATTCTTTTTTCGAAAACCTCTGAGAACTTTGTAAGCGAGCATACATATTCAATAGGCGGAACATTTCGACAGGTTCTACATAAACTGATTCTTAGTAAGAAGTTCTTTCCAATCTTGATTTCGGTATTATACCATTCTAGGAATGCCTATCGATAGAGACTCAATGTGTTTAAGCGGGATCTAATGATTTTGGGTTTAAATATGCTTGTTCACAGATGAAAAGATTTAAAAGTCAAAATAAGATTACGTTGACATTTTGCTATCAATGGCTATTCTCCAGTGCGTATCATACAAGAAAAGATCTGTTGTACATATTTAAAGACATTTAGTTCTAACATTCTAACTGAATCACATCTGTGACGAGCAGCTTTAATGATATCTATAGGATAATGTGTTGCGCTTCGTCATTGGGGGCCCGTTAACAATATCAGACATCAATGGTTGAATCATTCGAAACTCCTCTAGATTCGTGTTGAATATATCTTACAACTGGTCAGTGTGCGCCAGGTCCAAGCCGGAAAGCAATAATAAACAGTGACCCGTCAATCCCGGTGCTAATCACGTGCTTCGGTAATTGACAGGCTGATACTGTAATTTTCTACGTCCGCCCCGCTAAACGATTTACCGAGGAAAACACAATCCCTCCAGAATGCTACCGAAGACGTTTCATCTAGGAGCATTGCGTTATATACAGACGATTGATCTTGTTAAAATGACTTCGTGGGTTAGTTAGCTTGATATTAAATACGGCTGAAGTATATTCCATGGTAAACGCAGTACATGTAGCATGGTTCTAAATGTTTTCCGGAATGCATTCTGAAAAGTTCGCGGTTTTAATATCTGAAATACTGAAATACTGCCAAGATATTTGCCGAGCACTCCCACTAGTAGATACGTACTATATATATACAATCTATAGTTAATGTTAAAATGACCTCACAGTTCCGAGCATGACATTGGTTATCGACATGTCATTTTTGCTCTCAAACAAAATACATGTAGTTCATAAGACGTAAATTTTACACAAACAGCTTCTCATTTCTTTGAGAAAATATAAACGTCGACGTCATTGTTTATGTACAGTTTTTTTTGAGTATATGCCAATAAGTATACTCAATATCGAACCATGTAATCAGGACATACATATAAACGTTTTCTTGATTCTTGTTGCAATTCATAAGACATGGTGGCTATGTTCATGTAAGAGTCGGTCGAGAGTAATACTGTCTGTTGACATGTTAGATACAAGTTTGTTGATCGAGTTTATTGCAGTAACGCAGGGCATAAGACCGTGAAGACACACATGTTAAACTAAAGGTTAACTCTCATTATCATATACCTTGCAAGAGGGTTAAACGTGGATCAACACATGACAGCTTCACAAATTAGAGAAGCTACTTGCCTAAGGGCCGTATTTCGGAAAATATGGCACCACGATCAATTCAGTAGAGATATTACGCTGAGAAGCTGATTCTTTAATGGTGTGATTCTGTACTTTCGCAAACCTACTTGTTTATAAGTACCAGAAGTTCAACGCCCCCTTAACAAATCTATTCTGTCACATTACACACGTGCGTCAAGACCAATACTGATATTGTAACCAGAGTTATTTGAAAGGTTATATCGTATTAGCTAAGAAAAGCTAGTATTCACAACGTTATGTGGTGCCAAGAAAGGTTGACATGGGACTGGCACATTACCTGTACACAATTATAAAGAATCTTGATAGGCGCATTGTAAGCCAGGGGTACTAAAGGTCATGATACAGGGTGTTTCTGAATGTGTGATTTCTTGAATCTAAACGTTATAAACGCTTAAAATAAGGACGTACATCATGTAACACCCTGTACATGTGGATTTCAGTGAAATTTCGATAAGTAAACATCAACAATCAAATATGACAATAATATGACATCGTTTGCTAATTGTTTTCCCTTTTTAAGTAATATTAACAAACTGTTTATTTGTGATCCATCTATAATGAACATATATACATCATATGTTTAAATGCCGATGAACGAGTAGTTATAGATCTTCTTGGCGCACAAATACTAGACCTGGGTACCGTGTTACTAAACAACTTACGGAAAATGTTTGCGTAAGTCATAATTGATTAACATGGATAATATCGTCAATGAAAGGACAATATTGCAATGTGACACGTCATTGGAAGCGTCTCTCAATGACGTGTTACTTTGCAATATTGCTTCGCCAAAAATTGAAATAAAAGGACTTGTTGTTTTAGACTTACGCAAATCTTAAGCGTAAACTGTTTAGTAAAACGGGCACCAGGGCCCTAGAGTGCCTTACCAATGGACACTCTCACAAAAACAGAAGTATCGCTGTGGCTCGAAATCAGAAGAAATACACTGTCTACATAAAGGCATGACCGACAGGGAAGACGTATATGGTAACAGGCGAATTTGCATGGAACTTTGCTAAATACATTCTACATAACATGTACTGGTTACAACGCATGTGATTTTCGTATAAATCCTCTATTGTAGATTTTATTCAAGCTTTCTAGAGCGTGTTATACTTTCGAAGCTCCGATATATTATGTCAGTGAGAAATGGATACGATGGATCAACGATGCCGACTCACAAAGGAACTCTTTTCAACCGTTACACCGAGGATCGAACAGATTTTGAAGTCTTGCTAATCATAAACTCTTATTTCCTTTAAGAAATTGTAACTGTTATTACACAGATACCACGTGGTTGAACAAAGGACCCACCAGTGACTACACACGAATCTGAAAGCTTCACGCAATCACATTTGCAACAAAGAGAGTTTTTAAATACATATATTGCAAAACTCATTGTATTGCAAATTTGGTTAATATAGTGTACATAGTTTACACATAGTTGTCAAATTCCGGCCAATTTACTTTCCATGTTTGAGGATGACAGACTTTGTTAAAACACGGCTTAGCATTAAAGTTATTTGTTAACATATAAGATAATTCGAAAGTCTAAATAAAATGTTATTGAAACAATACAGTATCTATATTGTTGGATGAAATACAGTTCAAAATAGCTGTTTCAAAAAAATATTTTTTCAAAAGGTTTCAGGATATCTAAGTGTGAATAGTTCATATGCAAGATATCTCAAAAACGTCGCAATGCATTTGAACTTTAATGCATAACATTTTAAAGGCTCTAAATCCTTAAATACGAGTTATTTCTGCTTCCAAAAGTATTCTTCAAAGTGTATTATACAATGGTACACTTTTAACGTTATCAGATTTTAACCTCAAAATTTTCTCACAACTGTGATTAACTAGCTTTCAGGGGTTTAGAAGAACCTCAATCATCGGGTCACATTTACACAATACAATCTCGAACTCGAATACTTTTTGGCAATACTGTCGAAAGATAGGGAGAGAGAATTTACACAATCTTGGCAAGGGCCTTGTAGCTGACGAATAATATATTGTTAAGGAGCACTGATAGTGAAATCACGGAAATTGACAAAGATTTTTATAACTGACTTTCTCACATTGGCGTATCTGTGTTCTATGAATAGGATAGTACATGTACAGTGAACCCTCGTTTATCCGAACACGTCCGTTCCCAACAAAATGTCCGGTTTACCGAATAATCCGGACTAATGAAGCAGAGCATGTTCTTATTTACATTAAGACATAAACGGTCTGTATGAGCGGTGTATACTTATAACCCTTTAGCAAACGCCAAATTGTCGACCGTCCCAAATTGAAAGAGTTTGCAGAAGACATCAAAACGTGATGAAATTCAAAGATAATCTTCTGATATGGCAGAAAACATTGTGGGTAAAGGAGAAATTGCTCGTCACGAGCAATTTCTCCTTTACACACAATGTTTTCAAAAGTCGTCTGCAATAAACTGGTCCAATAATTCCGTTCCCTCACAATTTTGTTCGGATTGCGAGACATCCGGATAATCGGTGTCCGGATAAACGAGGGTTCACTGTATATGCAGGGAGAGACAACTGCAAACCTTCTCATCTTGACTGTGGACATTTCCCTTATGGTCTATGTCATAGGTAATCATGTAGAACAGCCATGTTTGGAAATATTTACTTTGTTGTTGGTATTCATAGGAATGGTCTCTCTTTTGGAAATCATAGAAAATAATGTAGTGTTGGAAGTCATTAGAACAGCTTCGGTTTGCAAGAGATTAACAAAATCATGCATTTCTGGAAGTTATAAAAAGATCTTAATTATGAAAAATCTTCCACTACTTCTATTCTAGTATATTGAATTTTACACAGACTTACAGCTATATCCCGGAAATTAGGGTATCTAAAGTTTGACATTTCCCCACCTAATGATCTTAAGTAGTTTAAATGTTTCAACTCGAAGACCCTTGCTAGGTGACAAGAGAAGAACGAAATCTGTCATACTGGCATCCTCAAACGTCGGCAATAGAGCAATGCCAAAGCTAATGTAGTGTACCTGAAACCCCTGTCTGAATCGTCCAGCGCTCATGTTTTACCAATACAATCGTCGGAAAAAGAACACCGAGACCAAGTTATCGAATCTGAGACCCCTTTCGGCAGGTTGCAGCGCTCATGTTTGTCAATACAAATATCGGGAAAAGAGCATCCTCCAAGCCAGGTTATCAAACCCGAGACCTCTGTCAACACGGTGCAACGCTCCTGTTGTGCCAATGCATTTCTCTCGGTATAAGAATATGCGCCCGAGTCTGTCAGGTGATACCCTGTTATAGAATCGCACGTTTCCATCGTGCAATGCAATCTCACAAACAGGCTGTTTTGACTGACATTTGCAATTATCACGGTCTGTATGGGGAAGCGTTTCGATAACATGCGCCGCTATGGATGGAAACGTATCCAGTCTTGAATAGCACATTCTCCAATCTAGAAGACTTTGTGATTGGCTTAAAATGAAAGCAACATCTAAATGAACAATAATATATCTATTATGAAGGGTATAGGGAAAACGCACATTGGGAAAAACTTCGATTGTTTACGTTTGGATATAGAACTATTTATTTGATAATAAATTTCATTCCTTCTGGGCTTTTGGTTGAAACCATCATAACCAAAGGATAAATTGCTCAAGTGTGTATTATCTTTAGATTAAACTTTTATTTTACATCGATTTTGACGGTAGCTTTAATGTTTTTAAATTCACTCTCGGTTATTCCTTCCTGGATACTACACCAGTACTCGCACCGATTCGTAGGATAGTTTTGTCAATTCTCGCCTCGCCTAACGGGGATTCGGTCCCCGTACCCTCGGTACAAAGATTAAATTAATACATATAGTCAGGTATACGTTGCTATACGAAATATTATTTAAATAAATGCTTCAAAACATACACAATAGACGAATTGTTTCTAGTGTTAACGTTTATAGTACGCCTGATCCGGGGGGAAGTCGTCGTAAAATGGGTGAAACCCCCAATAAACAATCTTCTATTCCCATGGCACAGTGAAGGTGCAGCATGTTTGATGAGGTTGGAAGTGGGAATAGTTTCCACACTCATCTGCCAAAATACAATGTCAGAATGCCATAAGTGTACAAGAAACTCATTAGACTGGCGGTAAGAGGGGGTGAGAGAAATTGCAAAATTAAGTTCCAAGGAAGAGGCTGAAGACTTGTTTATGTCATTTGACGGGATTTTCTTCACTTTCGCTTCAAATAAAAAAAGGAATGAAGTCAAGTGGTCCACTATAAAAATAATTATGCAGATATACAGAGAATAAACGGGCACTGCCATTTTTAATTTTATCACCAAGTTATGATTTCTTCCTCTCGGAATAAAAAAGACCATTTCAATAGATGTAACTCTTTTTATTAGACGCAGATTATTGGATTAACCATCTTTTAAGTAGTATATTATTGAACCTTTGACTGCTTAAAAAATTTATAAAAAAAACTGAAAGAAAACCTTTAACCGAAATCAATTAGACATTACATTTGCCATAGAAATGAAGGATAAACGATGAAGACAGTTATAGACTTACATTTGTCGACGCCTTTGGTCAATGGTGTGTCGAATTGAACCTGGTACGGTGGTCACTTTGGTTGTTGGATATACAGAAATTTTGTCGAGAGTTTGAATAAACGAAAATACTCGGTTAAAGCTGCAGTCCATCAGGGATTATATCTGTAAGGTCTTATCTGATTGGCTGACCGTTAGATCAGAGACCTGTCACGTGCAGATCCCTGATATAGACATGGCTCTTCGACAGGGCGATCCCTGGTGATTATAGACTAGTCCTCGTAACGTTTCCCCTCCAAATAGCCGGTACGAGTAGTCGCTGAAGTTCTGAATTGTCGTATCGCCTATGTTATAATGCACAAGGCACTTTCTTTATGAATTGCGCCCATGCGTCGGTGCATCCAGGTCATGCGTAAGGAGGACTACATACAAATAATGTTTTACAGGGTAATTTAGGATATACATATGTGTTTGAATTTGAAAAAGTAGGATTTTCATTTAATGAAGTCTTCAGAAACGGCCTCCTTTTCCAGTGTCATGTTAGTATGTTTTTACCCAGATGATATAAACATCTTTGCTATAGATCTTGATACAATGTCTGCGGATAGTGCGTCCACAGCTTGACATTTTTGCATCAACTTATCAGCGGTACTAAGGAGGCGTTTTTCTTTCCCTCTTAATCTTTAGGAATTTCGGTACGGTCCATGGTTGGTTCTACGGACGATTTATCAGGTTTATGTTGTCGAATATTACGTCTGTGTAAAAAACACGCACAGACGCAGGCGAGGAATGCTTCCCGCCGAGTAATCAATGCTCTGATCAGCCATTACGGGTGTCGGTCTGGAACTGCTGGTTTCGCGCCTCATTAACGCCCGTGCGTATACAGATGGAGAAAACAGCACGGGAAACCAGTCTCCCGGATTGATCGAGCGACCTGGGGATAATCTTTATATCAATTAAGATATAAGTTATCGCCTTGTATTTAGGCGCCATTTCTACGTAATAGCATTGAGACCAATTTGTCATTGTTTTTTCCTCGTATTCTGGTGTGTAGGTGCTTGCCTGAAGTCCCTGTTGGAAAGAGAGTATCGTTTTTTTTAGATAAGTTTGTTCGTTTGTTACATATTCATTCGTGTTTCGTTGGAAATGAACCGACTAAGAATGTTAGATTGAAACAGACATTGGTTTGCATACAATTGGGAAGGGTGGGTGGCATGATTTGCATTTTTTTCATTATGTGATTATTGATATTAAGACGGAAATAATGCTTATCGTTAATACTGTATGTATGCGCGGTATTTGAAGGCATATAAGAAATTACTTAATAGCTAAAAAAAGAAACACATATTGCTTATTAGACGGGTTTCGTAGAATCGATTCTTAGTTAGGTTTGCCGAATATCAACTTGTGTTCTAGATAAGGGGAGTTATCAGAGTACATATCACACAATGCTTCAAAAACTGTGCAACAATACCTATGTTGTAGGTACATAAACAATCAAGACCAGTTCAATAATCATGAACACTACATAATTTAGGGAATCAATGAAGGAGTTTGTATTAGGAAATACCTTTTATTTGGTTTCTAGGTCGTCCATTCATGAAATACCTTTCGACGATCCATTACCTGACAATATCAATTTCGTTATATTTGTGAAGGACTTTGTATGATTATACAGTGAAGCCTCGTTTATTCGGACCCCGATTATCCGGATGTCTCGCAATCCGAACGAAATTGTAAGGGAACGGAATTATTTGACCAGTTTGATGCAGACATCTTTTGAAAACATTGTGGGAAAAGGAGAAATTGCTCGTGACGAGCAATTTCTCCTTTTCCCACAATATTTTCTGCCATATCAGATGATTATTTTTTAATTTCATCACGTTTTGAAATGTCGTCTGCAAACTCTTTCAATTTGGGACGGTCGAACATTTGTCGTTTGCTACAGGGTTATAGTGTACACGTGCATACAGACCGTTTATGTCTTAATGTGTATAAGAACATGCTCTGCTTCATTAGTCCTGATGAATCGGTAATCCGGACATTTTGTTTGGAACGGATGTGTTCGGATTAACGAGACATCACTGTACATTGAACCCTCGATATACGAATCAATTAAAAGAGACTTTGACTCCCAGGTTAAAGTCTTCGATGATGCATGTGTATTGCCAGCCAACGAAAGCGTATAAAGATCCTGGCTTACACATACAGTCTAACTTGTGTTCAGCAACCATCCTTTTAAGCAGCCAACCTGCCTTAAACAACCACTACAGAAAGTCCCATTGTTAGATTTATAGTGTACATCAATTTGTGTTAAGCAGCCAACCTGTCTTAAACAGCCAATTTACTCTGTCCCATAGGCTGGCGCTTTAAACACAAGTTTGACTGTATATAAATACTTTTGATATTCTTTGCTTACTTTTCAAAAAAGTTTAAAATACTTAAGTTGACAACGGTCGCATGACAGCATGTAAGCGGGGTTAAGGGGTGCATACATATCGTGCCTGTCATAAAGCGACTGAACAAATACCGTTGGCATTTTATCGCGGAATCTTGCATATGTAAATCATGACATTTCTAACGGGAATCTGTCTATACACATACTCTTGTACAGAAAAAGAACGGTTCATGAGTAGAAATAGTGTGACACGAAACAAACCTTTGTCACACACCTCGAGATGAGCATCGGAGACGAAGGTTGTTTGCCCTAATGTTGTAAGAAAAAGAAAGCATCATTTAAATCACAACTGGAAACTGTTACAAACGTCAACACATTTGAATAATAACCCCCTTAATCCGAACCAAATCACCATTTGTCTCTTGGTGCCCATAAGGGTATATGTACAACTAGATACAGTGATGTCTCGTTAATCCGAACACGAATTAACGAATCATCCGGACTAATGAATAAGACCATGTTCTTATACACATTAAGACATGAATAGTCTGTATGCACGTGTATACTTATGACCCTTTAGCAAACGCCAAATTGTCGACCGTCCCAAATTGAAGAGTTTGCAGACGCCATTTCAAGACGTGATTAAAGTCAAAAATAATCTTCTGATATGGCAGAAAACATTGTGGGAAAAGGAGAAATTGCTCGTCACGAGCAATTTCTCCTTTACCCACAATGTTTTCAAAAGTTGTCTGCAACAAACTGGTCAAATAATTCCGTTCCCTTACAATTTCGTTCGGATTGCGAGACATTCGGATAATCGGTGTCCGGATAAACGAGTCTTCACTGTACTATATTACCAAAACACGTACAAAACTGTAAGAGATATATCTCTTTAATCGAGGGCTAATATTGTGAACAACAGCCAGTCTGTGCACAGCGGCCATATTTTGTGGTTCCCTTCACTGTCTGTTGTACACGGATGTGCAGCATGAATAACAAACCGGCAAAGTGAGTTAGCATATGCTAACATTGACAAGAGATTATCGGATCAAATCACTATGATATGTACCAAATACAATTTTTAGGTTATTTTCTCATCATGATGCATGCAAAAACGTGACTTATAAGCCCATGGGACCGGGTGTAATTGATAACATTCTGTTTATCTGTATTAATATGTGTATGCATGTCACTATCATAAACGAAAAACCGGCTTGATCATCATTTAGTCGAGTAGAGCTAAGGTAGATTTTAAGGAGGGTGAATCCAAACAATTAAAACAGTTTAAATTGATCCAACATGATAAGATACACAAAATAAATTCGCATCGGTTCATAGCTAAGTTTTTTTTTAGATAAGATTTAACTCAAGAAAAAACAAATATATTGCGAGACCTTAAGTGAAATGGTTTATTGTTCATGAAACATTTGTAAATCATTAAACCATCATCACACAATGATATGCAATAACAAACTAAAGCTTATCATGTGATTCGTAATTTAACTGGAAATGCAATCATTTATCCTGTCACTAGTGTCATTTTGGGACGGATAACTAGGTGCCGTATAACATTTGTGATATCCGGCACTAACCATATAATACACCCACGCGACAAATCATGACGTCATAAGAACGAAATGACGTCATGTTTACATCATTCTCTACATATTTTTTCCTTCTTTCTCGTGTTTTATTTGTATATTATTTGTTTGAAAGAATACATAAAGGTAACAGGATAAATAGAATAGATGGTTGGTGTCTTTGAATGGGAAAAGTTATCGGGCTCGGCATCGGAATATTATCCGTTTCGCCTTCGGCTCACCGGATAATATTCCTACGCCTTGCCCGATAACATTTCCGATTCACGACACCAACCATCTATTCTCTATTTATCCGATGCCTCGGCTATCTTTCAATCAGGTTGAGATCCGTAACTGTTACATTGGAAATAGAACCAGAATCCATACAGTGCAGAGGGTTGTTTTTTCTCTCTTTTTTTTTTCGAGTGGGGAGGGAAGAATACATTGCTCCCATTTTTTACCCGTCTGTTCCCCCCGTTTTGAGACGTATCACAGACGTAACGCATTGTGCGAAAATGTGGGATGCTGCGACAATCAGTTAAATACCTCGTTATCAAATACTGTTAGTTTGTATGTTGGTATGGGCTTAACAATGACAATGACAATATTCTTTTCAAGACGTAAACTGTACAGTTTCTTGTTACACTTATAAAAACAATTGATAAATAATATAAAGTACATGTAATATCATAAAATGTTTTTTCATAACGACATTTGGCCAGTGTGTTGCAGACGAATCCGGAAAACAGTGTGGGAAAAGGAGAAATTGTTCTTAACGAGTATTTCCTTCTTTTTTCCTCTATGATTCTGCCCTATCTGATGTTAATTTTTCAATTTCATGACATTTTGAAATGTCGTCTGCATTTTCTTTCAATTCGGGACAGTCGAAAATATGTCGTTTGGTAAAGGATTAGACGCCTTTTTCAACACTGTTTATTGCATCATTCGAACGACGGTTCACCAATCTATGACCCCTGGATACAAACAACTCATCAGTCGTCATGCTATCCCCGTGGGTATCACTGGACCTTGGGGTGGTTGGCGTGGCGAAATGTAATTCTGATTTACTTGTCAGTAAACACCATAGAAATCTATTGTTAAATTAAAACGTTTTATTCCCAAACGTAAAGGACCCCTCTTTTTCCAATGTGTGTTTCTCCACGGATAAATTTCAGTAAACATTCACTTGTCCATTAAGGTTTTAGCTTGGCAAAACGGACTGTGGTCACACCACACATACCACAAGCATATGCATTTCAAGATCAAACAAGGTCATTTACTTCAACTCCGTCGTTTACTGAGCTGGGAATGAAGATATTATATTAAGGAATTTAGACTGTTTGATTTAGAAGTTACGCATTATATTCATACATTTCGCCGCGATGTGTAGCCATACCAATTCTATGGGGAAAAAAAGAAAGAAAAAAAAAAGAAAAAAAGAAAACACCGGCGGCGCCCTGCTTAGACCTTATTTATAGTGGAGCGGCAGCTCAGTTTTGCTAATTTTGAAAATTGCCATGTCAACCCCAATAGTAAAACGTACACATCAGTTGGTTTAGTAATCAACTGGGAATTTCTGAATCATTCGTGCAACATAAAACAGGGAAACATCTTGAGATTCAAGATCGCATGGGACCGACTTCACGTTAACCCTTTACCAAACGTCAACTTTTCGACTGTCCCAAATTGAAAGAGTTTGCAGACGACATTTCAAAATGTCGCAATTTCTCCTCTTCCCACAATGTTTTCCAGTGTCGTCTGCAACAAAGCTGTTAAATGTTGTTATTGTAAGGTAATGGGTTAAGGCGTTAGGGAGGCTTTGGAAACAGCATACCTGGTGTACCGTAGCTAAGGTGCCAGGTTATTTCACCTTGGCTTAAGTTGCATATCTCAACTTCATCGTTAATGGTAGCAAATGCGTTATATTTTCGCAGATACAGAATACAGACACTTCTTTTAAAATTTCCAAAGTACTGCAAATATATCTCCTCAGGGGAAGTGTTGTCATACTAATTCAATAAGGAAAACGCCAGGTTATTTCACCTTAGCTTAAGTTGCAAAGCCCGTCTTCAGCTTTCATGGTAGCAACCGTGTAATGTTTTTGTACATACACTGTACAGACACCTCTTTAAACTTCCGACATACTGCAAAAATGTCTCCTCTGGGCAAAGTGTTAGTTTTGATAACTCAAACATATTTTCATTCAGCTAAGCGATGAATAAAAATATGTTAAAACAAACGAAACTAACACGTTTCCTTCAAAGTGTTATCATTTTAATTCAATAAGAGAAACATAGCTATTTTACTTTTATACAAATTGTAGAGTTGTTGTTCGTCTTTGGAAGATAATTTACATTCAAAAAATCGTTTGTAAATAGAATCAAGACTGGCTGAGAAATCGCTGTTTTTCTGTTTTTCTTTTCGAAACACCGAGCACGCATGAATTCCCATAAATGTGAAAGGTAATATCTAGCAGGTTTCTTTATGACAAATCTGCAACAAAGGTCAAGGGATAGGCTGTCGGCTTTAGGACACGAAGATCGTGTGTTTGATCCTGGTAAAAGCAGCTTAGTAATAAGAGCCAATTTCGCAATCAATGTAAAAATGAATACATTTTACCAAATTAACATTAAAACGAGAGAGCTTTATTTCACCACAATGTTATATCGACCCAAAACAACTAAACACGAAACCACCACTAACTTCCTGTCGCAAATTAACAAACATTCAGAACCGAGTGAAATGAAAGATTCCGAAGGAACGAATTAAACACTTTTATATAGATTTTATTACCAGAATAAAGCTAGAGGAAGTAATTGAAAAAGTTCAACGACTACGGAACTAATTTCCTAGACCCATAGGGCGTTATTTTGAACCTGGCCAATAAGCCATGGAAATCATTACACTCGGAGTTAAATAGAAATTGTATAAAAGTACACGTGGCCCCTACGGAGCAGGGTGATATCGGTTCGACCATTGATTCGTAGGGTGGAAATTATACTCGTCAAGTGTTATGGTTCATTAGCTATTTTATCAAATAAATCAGTTTTACTCCAATTGTGAATTTTCTGTTGTAAAAGAAAAAAACAAATAAAATATCTAATGTATAGTTGTTTTTATTCCAACAGCGCATTTGTCATATCTTGCGAATTATTCCCTGTTTGTTTTAAGGTAGATTACCCGTTATATGACATTTTAAAATCATTCTTTCGTCGGATTATTTCGGTCGTTCTCGCCCGAAGTAATCCGACGAAAAAATGATTTTCAAAACGGTGGATCATGAATAGTTTACCTTAATGTTACTTTCTTCCACAATTTAGCTCAATGATGAATGCTGAAACATTCCTTTTACAAAACAAACGCTTAACCTAGCAGCCAGTGTTTTGAATCTTGAATTTATTGAAACGAGCATTAGAGCCAATCAAACCAGAGAGCTAACCTCTTTACGACATTTTACATTATAACCAAAGAGTTATTCGGTAAATGAAATCAAAAACCATGTCGGCGATAAAAATTTCAAGCGTAAAAATATGCGTCAAGGAAATGATAACGAGAACAGGGGACATGTAACGCACATAACATAAAAATCCCACGTGTCATGTTCAGGGAATGTTATCTAGAACGACGAACTTGTATAGACCTTGAATACAATAGAAACCGAACATAAACCCGATTCTAGTATGTTCAACTGATCTTAATTTACCAAGCTTCCGATTGGTTGGCCCTTAGTTAATATCACCTTTTCCACGCAGCTGTAGTTTAAATCATCAGAAACCGCTGTGACATTGAGATAAATTGCTCAAATTTAGCAATGGCTCAAAGTAAAGTGGCGGCTGGCCTGTGATCTAACCTGTTTGCTACCCTGAGTATCTTTCCCCCATTAAATTAGGAGATATTTACGGTTTTGAAAAGCATACAACACAAAAATCTATTTTTAGCAAATTTCCAAGCATTCTTAGGCTTAAATGCACGAACTGTTGGTATTTAGAAGGATACCAGTTGAGAAATCTGGACCTTTTTTATCGACCATAAATAGGTTGTACCTCTTTTGCTTGGTTTACAAAGGTTACCTATGTTTTCAATCTAATAACGACTGAGTGACAGACCTTTTAACACGACTACTTACTGTTTGATTGAGTGGTTACTCAAGTGAAGATGGGAAGGAAGCTAGCTTTCTTTCACACAAGTTTTATTCGAAAGTCTTATTTTCTTCAATTACCGCTCTCGTTCGCGTTTTCTGAATGTATTTAAGCAATAACGTGTTGGATAATTTTTCAAATTTTCTGACGTACATTTTATGCACCAGCAGAGTTAAACGAATGACGGCCGTTTTTCGGACATCCTTGAAAAACTCAGAAGGTGACTGAACATCCGAAAACTGGACCGGGTATTCATGTTATTCAATAGATTATCATAACCTTCTTTCCTCAAAACTAACACATGGAATTAGTAAGAATCAGCGCAAAGGCAAAATGCCTATACGAAACAACAGTATAAATACAAATTTAAATGCCTCATTAAAACAAATTCTTCAGCCAGTTCCCCTTTCCACAGAAGACAATATCATGGTTTGTACCATTCGGAACATCTCGGCCATTTCTTAAAATAACCTCGGAGGTGATGGGGAGTCATTTTTGAAAGAAGGTCAGCAACGAAGGGCATGTCCGTTTGCAATCGTATCTATTCGGCAATCCCCGGCACAAGCCGGGAACTGCCGAAAAGATACGATTGACAAAATATGAAATAAAGATGTGTTGATATGATAATCTTTAATGAAAAGAGTAAAAAACCCAACAATATTCAATTGTGATGTATAACCCATTCGTGTGTATTTAAATACATATTTAGTGCCTGTGTGCATGTTGTAATCATGTGCGTTATCCGCCGGAAATCAGCCGAATTACCCCAGGATTTCTGGTGTATTCATTAACTGCTTACGAGGTATATCTACCGACTTGTTACGGGGATTGCCGAGTAGAAACGATTGGGTTTGTACTATAGATAGATATTTATTTATCAAACTTTATTTCGTTCACCATTAAATGGTGATTCATCAGGAATAGTTAAATAAACATCGCTGCTTTTATCATTAAAATGGCATTTAAAGAGAATGTAAAGATGAAACAACGTTGATTAAACATAATTGGTGATCGCATAAAAGCGTCATAAAAGCAAATATAACTATTGTAAATAGATTTACAATGAATCAAATGAAATATCATAAACGGTAAGCAAAGAGAGCACATAGTTAAACATCTAAATCCCGGATTCCGATATTTCGAGATCTGGACATTAAAGAATAAAAAAACCTGGCCAATTAGAAAGAACTGAAAGAACTAGAACTTTGTATATATTCTGTTTCATTGAATAGCAAACTAATTCTTTAACCCATTACCAAACAATAACGACATTTGACTTGTTTGTTTCAGACGACGCTGGAAAACATTGTGGGAAAAGGAGAAATTGCTCTTAACGAGTATACCCAGTATACCCAGTGGTGGAAAGTAACGATCTCTTCTCATACGCTAAATAAATCACGTGATCTAACTTTTGTTTCGTATTGGTCAAAGCGGTACGCATATATTAGAATAAAAGACCCTCTCTCTAGAGACATGGTACAAGAATACATGTAAATCCCATATATCCATCGTCATTATAAAAACTCAGTGAATCAATTAAGATACGTCAAAGATTAGCTGGCATGGACAGTAACGATGCCTATATAAGGATGTACAGACAAATTCCCGAGTGGGCAATACGCGAGTGGGGATATATTTAGTCAACGATGTTTGTTGAATGAATGAATTCCCGAGTGGGCAATACGCGAGTGGGGATATATTTAGTCAACGATGTTTGTTGAATGAATGATCCCTGATAGAAGTCAATCTAAGTGCACCGGCGTAAGCAAATTCTTCTTAGTAGATGAGTTTCTTTTGCTTTTGGCTACTTGACAATTGAACAACCTTCAGTTTTTTTCACGGCGGTCAATGCTCCTATCTTTATGTCCTGAGAGATTTTAAGCTGAAACTTTGTTAGTTTATAGGGGTTTAATGCCGTGTTAACAGTTTTCAAGTTATATTACGGTTTTCGGGGATAAATAAGTACTCGGGTATGGCTCTGAAGTGCCTTGCAAAAGGACACTCGCACTGAACCAGGGGCCCGTTTTACTAAACAACTTACGGAAAATGTTTGCGTAAGTCATAATTGATTAACATGGATAATATCTTCAATGAAAGTACAATATTGCAATCTGACACGTCATTGGAAGCGTCTCGGAGAGACGATTCCAATGATGTGTTACTTTGCAATATTGCTTCACCAAATATTGAAATAAAAGGACTTGTTGTTTTAGACTTACGCAAATCTTAAGCGTAAACTGTTTTGTAAAACGGGCCCCTGATGTACCGGCTGAAACTATTGTTGGCGACAGTGGTGCAGTGGTAGAGCGTCGGTCATTTGTAACGGGGTCCCGGGTTCGAATCCCCGTTAAGCGAGGTGAAAATTGCCAGGACTAGACTATGAATCGGCGCTAGTAATGGTGTTGTCTCCAGGAAGCAGTCATCGAGAGGGAATTTAACAAGATTCAAGCTTCCGTCACTACTAATGTAAAATAAACAAGGTTTAACCTAAGCTATGCAATATTTCTTTCGAACTCGAATAACCAAAGTTGTAAAACTGACAAATCATTCTTCCTGTTTATTCGGATTCAAAAGCCGAACGCATTTCTGTATATCAAACATTGTCAATGTTAAACAAAAGAATCGTATGACCTTAAGTATACTAAAGAAGACACACACATTTTGTTGAACATAGAAGGAATGTCCTATCGCAAGACTGGATTGTTTTAGACTCGTCGGTCCCATCTAATTGACGGGTCTGAGAGCTGTGTTACTAGCGAAGATATAAATGACAACTCACGTCACAGAAAATTATATTTTACGTGGCATATATCCACGAAAGTGGATCATATCAAACAAATAAAAAATAATGATACGACGCCTGTATATCATTCTATTTTATGGCGAAATAGATATTTCCCTGGAAATGAAATACATAACATGCGAATATTCTGCGAGTATGGTTCAATAAACAAATCGAAGTAAACAATGTTTCGCACGCATCACCGAACGTGTCTGGTCTTTCAGGAACGGCTTAAATAAGACTAAACCTACTTATTCAGCATCGATGAAGAATCAAGTTTTCTATAACTTAGATACATAAATCTTAATCTTCCTTTTCTTGTATAAAGCAATAAATCGTGCCAAAATATGGATTGTTGAAAAGTCGCACAGTGGACCAAGCTACTCAAAAGATTCAAGCCTAAGACTCGTGTCCTTGGACAGACACTCTGCAAGCATTACTCTGGGTTTGACTCTTGAGGTACATCAACGAATGCCGAAAACAACGTTTTGAAACAAGGAAACCGATTTGGCTAAAAGTTGAATTTATCGAGCGATTTTAGACCCTTTCGTGCTCTTTCGCATCGTATCAAAGTCTTTCTAATGTCCCTTTCACTCGCTGTAATAACGTTTGCTTTGGGAAAGGGAAAATAAATGGGGGATCGTTGATGGAATAATTCATTGCTATATTCCAGAAAATTGGGACTATGGGTCCATTCATAACGCCCGCGACATGTTAAAGAGCGGGGCATACATGTATCTAAGAAACTATTCTTCTCCATCCACCGCTGTGGCATACAATTCATATCGATCTTGTATTTTGGAGTTCAGTGGGCTCTAGAAGTTGAGGTTTTCGGATTGGGCTTAACGCAATGTCAACAATACATAAGTTATATTACAGATTTCAAGCGATACACCAGTATTAGGCGATGGTTCTTAGCAGCGTAGTCGCTAGTAGTGGATCGAGCAATTTCTTCCTTTCGCATAATGTTTTCCAGAGTCATCTGCAACAAAATGGTAAAATGTCGTTACTGTTTGATAATGGGTTAAGTCAAGTGAACCAATCGCACCGTCTCGAATCAGCCTGTATAAATCTCACAGGCCAATTCGTGACGACACTTTTCGTATATACGTGAGGACGAATAACCTCACTAACTGTCACGCTATCAAAGCGATCGACCTAAAAGGACGTGATCACACGAATTGATTGGGTTATAATTGACTACATCATAAATATGCCGTACTCCCATTATAAATATGCCGTTCCCCTATTAATGGAATATAGACGATATTGAAATTCTCTGAGAAACACTGATTTACGTGGTATAGACCTGGGATTGCGGTCACAACCAGCTGTTTTGTCGGTCTATTTAACTACTTGAGTTAACCCTTATAGAGCTGGAACCGACTTTCATGCTTATGCAAACAGGAAAGATCCAGGCCAACCGCCATGTTCTGTGATCTAACATGTTTGCTATCCTGAGTATAATTAAGCCGATATTTACGGGTTTTGAAAGCAGACGACTTAACAATATATTTTTAGAATATTACCCAGCATTCTAACTTTAGCCTAAGATTTCTCTTGAATTTTGCCTCATCGTAAGTCCCTCACAATTAAAACACAATAGACAAAAACAAAACATGAACAACGTAAAACAAATGATATTAAAATACTGAAGTATAGGATGGTTACGAATTGACTTGTTAAAAATTAGGATGGGTACGAATTGACCGAAAAGTGGGTACGAATTAGCCAAAAAAGGGTTGGTACGAATTGGTTTGGGTACGAATTGACCTGCTACCATCGTAAGTTTTGAGGACTGGTGTATTTAACTTATTCTCTGTTCTTTTGGAGATATGCAAGCGTAATTAAAAAATGACTGAATTTATCTAAAAGCAACTGCGTGATTAACCAACAACCATTGGAACCATTGCAATCAAAGGAGTTTGCCCAAATTAGCCTAGATGTTCCTAATACTTTAAACGTCATCCATTTTTAATGCGTTTTAAATTATACGTTTTAGGAAAATCTGGGTTCAAAATAGGTCATATTCACGAGTTCTATATCCTATCCGTAAAATAATAGCTATAGGGGATAATTAAGTAATCAATTACAACAAATACGAGTTTGATTGCCTTAGATAAACACACCCCATATAGCGGTGACTGCACTCCGGGCTTGAAAAATGAGCTCGTATTAATTTCGATAGCTATTTCACACTGATTTTTAAAGTTTCCCTACGTATGAGGTCTTATGAAAGTATATCATTAGAGTGAAATAAGTTTGATATACGCATTCTAACACCATGTTCTCTACAGCTACCTTATATGTTCTCTTTTGTCAATAGTTTTCGACTGTCGTTACTGATGACATAGACTTCTGAACAGGATGCTCTTTTGATCTTTGTCATGTATGATGAAATATGAGAATTATGTGGAAAATGACATACATCAGAGTTGTTTCTGGGCAATAAATGATAACTGAAAGTAATGTAATATATATTACTAACTAGTCGAATAACTGATTGATTTACTGACTGATATTGTGATAGTATAATTTTGATTGCGTATGGCCCCAAGAACATTTCAATCATTTGTGATACTTGACTTATCAAAAGAATAAATGGTTTTTTAAGGTCGTTGACTTCTCTTAGATGACGGGAGACCTAAGTAATTGTTAGTCGTTAATGTCTAAAACAAACAACAGTATAGGAACATTGACTCAATACTAACAGTAAGAACTACCCCCGACCAAAAAAGAAGTTAATATAACCGAAGATACATCCACATGCGTGATCGAACTTTATAAACCGAAACATGTGTTCGTACGTTAACTGACGTTGTTGTCACATGTCTTTTAATGAATAAGTTAAAATGTAAACAATACCCATCAATAAAGCCATTGCTCTTCGGAACAATGGCTTTATTGGTTGTCATTGTATTCATTTTCATTCTCGGAAACATCGTTTATCAATCAATTAATATCTTTATATATATACTATACAATATCTTTCATGCTAGTCCATTGGATTAAGATTTTTTTTTCTCAATTATTTTACAATAGCCATACAAAACGTAGATATGGCAAACATAGCATCAATATTGTGTAAGCACCAAGAGCATAAAAGATCCATTGGATTAACTTGATGTGTACAATCAGCGGATGCGGTGCATAGATTGTATCTCTAACCCGTTTCGTACCATGATTACTTTCCCAGATAGGCATCCTGTATTAGCTTAGCGTACTGTCGTTACCTATAAATCAAACGCAGTTGGTTGTTTGACATAGATAGTCCTACTTGGTTTTCTAAAACGGTACTTGATTGTTCTCAATGCTCTATAATTATAAGACAATGTGTTTTATTTGTTGTGTTGGTGTCGTACATCGAATACATGATATGTCAGTTACATTACTTATCTGTTTCACAAATGGTGAGAGAGTACTACAAACTAACCTACTCTTAGAAGCTGGTGTAAAAGCATCCCACAAGTTTACCGGGAGAAAAGTTCGAATCGTTGCATCTGTGATATGAATGATTATTATGAAAAACTATAAGGTCACAAAGGCCCCTGCTATGGAACAAACAGGATGGATACATGTATATGTATGCCTGGAATCGAGTGTTTCTCAACGCAGATCAGATCGCGAATCTTAGGCTTAGGCTTTAATCCTGTACCAACGGTATCAACGGTGTATGCCAATTGAGTACATTGTTGTTACGGAACAGTTATTTCTTTTTATCACAATGTTAAATCCATTGACTCAAATAACAAAGATGTAGATCCAGGAAGAAGGAGCGTGGGTCAAAAGTGGAAAATCGGAGCGATTTCTCAAAAAATCATAGTTGATCATACTTTGTCGCAAACGCATGTTAAACTTCGAATCGAAGTTGACGTTTCGACAAGCCTCAGTTCCATAAATCATATGTGGAAGCGATGACTTTCCACTAACAGTGCCTCCGTTTCATATGTTATGAATTATAATTGGTTGAGGGTGATTCTCGTATGGACTAATATGTGATGCATGATGAATATCACGACGTTATAATTAGACCCTCATTGTCAGAGCCAGCCCCTTCGATTTTCTCTTCAGTGGGGAAGGCACATTTGATAGATGACATTCAATAACTTTTTCACATGAACCCTTTATCTATTTCGAGTGATTTCAACAAGGCGGTAAAGTGAGAAGCGCGAAATTTGATCTAGTTGTGGAATTCTTTCAAAATATTGTGATAAAAATAGAAATTACTCATCAAGAAATGCGTGCCGTTAACAAACATCTTCTCGATCCGAACTCATCGGGATTATCCAATGAAAATGTATATCTCAGCTCACGGAAATACCCGAATAGTTCCGATTGTTAACTTTTGTGAAGAACTTGGCAAACGGAGGAAATTTCTCGTTTCTTGTATTAACAACATCTTCTTTAATAACGTTATTATGTCTTTGAATAAAAAACTACATAGAACAAATGTACATGTATATGAGTTTGAATTTTCAACCAAAGATTGATCTTCACTACATGTAATACACATCAAACCAAACACATACGCATGAGCGTTTATGTGCATGAAGTTGGTACATGCACCGTCCTTTGGAATTAAGAATTAAGGAATAAACACCATGTTGTGTTTTACAGCGTAACTATGTCACTCAACAATACATGATCTATTACTCAGCACTGACTCAACCGATTATCCATTCACCTCTTTCATTCTCGGTTAGGTGCGTTTTAAAAATTAATACTTTAGAAACCGTTGTGACAAAAAGATAAATTGCTCGTATCGAGCAATTTTTCTTTTTGTCACAACGGTCTCTACAGACCACAAGAAAGAAATGTTATCTTTCACATACTTTATAAGCCGTTTTCTGTGGTACTGAATTCGGACCCGTAAAAAAACACATCAAAAACGAGATTAAGGATTAAGTCAACAAATTAGTGGACCTTTGGTCGGTTGTCGCTGCCCTCTCTTTGTGTCTATTTGAAAGTCAAATTAACAAAATGGGGATTATTGGGAAATATCATTAATACGTTATTATAGGATCGACATTAAACTGTATTGGGTTACGTTTTTATTTGTACTACAGTTTCGTATTTACCAAATGCAAACGTACCCTATGAGTTGGTTTTGTAAGTGAGACGGCAACAACGTATTTTTCTGAAACTTCATCCAACAATGATTTATAAACTTAACGATCGTTCAACATTGTGGCAAGTTGTCCAATCGACTAATTCCCGTCCTTTCTTTTTCAGTGTTGATTTATTTATTTATCTTTTTATTCATTTATCTTTAAAAAATAATATGAAAGGCCATATTGGCAAAACCCACGTGTCAATGCCTTTTTGAGGTGTGCTTAATTGTTGATTTGTAAAATTTGGTCCAACGCAGTTTGTGGCCTGTTCCGAAATACTTGTAAACAGGCGATATAGGCTAAATGCAACGGTAGGTAGCAACATTGTAACAGCAGATATTCCTACCACCCCTTTTCTCAGGTATGGTATCGTTCAATTGAAACAGACAACACATGAGAGCATGATGGACCTATGCTATTGTAAATGTTTACTACATTGTATCAGCTGATTAATGAACGATTGTTTTAATGACCACCGCATTCGTAAAGAGGTCCGAAATGTGTATCAAAGGTTGCTGGTTCAGGATTGAACCAAATCACTTAGGATTAAGGGGGGAATAAGACTCGTTGGCATAACTGGTTATATTGATCGCAAGGACCATATATAATATATAATAAACAATTAAATTGATCATTATACATACAAAATGGATACAAAAAGACAGAAACACAGTAACAAATAACCACTCAAATCACTTGATTGCTAATGGTAGTTATAACCTCCCTCAATCATTGCATTCTCTGAAAACCAGTTTTAGTGTGAAACTAAAAATAAAAATAAAATGCATTTTTGTTGCAGGGAGCATGTGATTACGCAACGTTGTCATAATGCAACTAAACTACAGTTAAAAACGGCATTATTATCCATTCAAACAAGTAGAGGTCTTCTCTGGCTGAGTTGGCTGTAAACGCTGATCCTGCTTAGTGGATGAAAGGAAGCTTTTCCACAATGCTGGTCAGACAGTATAATACGGTGCTTATTTTTATGGACGGATTGCGTGCAACGACCTAAGTTCGTTGTCCAGATTGACGTTCTGCTCTTAAAACCCCACTTCTCTATCAAAAATACAGTCCCACAAAGTAGTTCGTCGTCGAAATGATAAAGGTGGGTTACTGGATTAGCATGCAATAACAGACAAACGATCTTGGGTGGTGGCGGCATCTTCGGTTTTATACAAAAAAACGCTTATAGCTTTAATTTCCAAAAGGATGGTACGCCTTTAGGAAGAAAACTGCCGTTACGCACCAATAGAACGTGTACAATACTTTAAAAACGTGATGTCATTTGTGTACAGCATCCATAATGTGGTTCCGAGCACAGTGCCTTAAGGCACACCAGAGATCATCGGGGAGTTGGACGATGAGCAGACTCATCGTCCAACTACCCGGTGATCTCCGGTGCAGACTCATCGTCCAACTACCCGATGCTCTCCGGTGCAGACTCATCGACCAACTACCCGGGGATCTCTGAAGCAGACTCATCGACCAACTACCCGGTGATCTCTGGAGCAGACTCATCGTCCAACTCTCCGGTGATCTCTGGAGCAGACTTATCGTCCAACTACCCGATGCTCTCCGGTGCAGACTCATCGACCAACTACCCGGGGATCTCTGGAGAAGACTCATCGACCAACTACCCGGTGATCTCTGGAGCAGACTCATCGTCCAACTCTCCGGTGATCTCCGGTGCAGACTCATCGTCCAACTACCCGATGATCTCCGGTGTGCCTTAAGGCACTATGCTCGGAACCACATGTGTCCCTACAACTAGTATATGTCAACGACATTGCCAACAAAGTATCCACCAAAACAAGAATCAAGTTATTTGCCGATGACTGCCTGCCCTACCGTACAGTGAATGGTTTTAATGGCGAAAAAAAGAGAAAGTGATAGCGTGTGAAAGAGTCAATTTCATTGTTCGATTTTCTATGTTTAAACAAGCTGTCTGAAATCCCTCATCATGTCAAATGATAACAGAAATTTAACGCCATTGTTCTTTGTTTTTCAAAAAGCAAATGAAAATCAATATGGCATTGTTTGCATTTGTCTTCATCTTTATCTCTGGTTTTGTTCCCATGAAAGGGACCTGGGACGGACCTGTCCGAGGGCAGAAGGTTCGAACGTGTAACCATCTTTGTGGTTCCTCTGGTTCCTCTTGCTTTATTTAGTTTTGTCCGAATAATCCCTACATAGATGTTTCTTTCTACACAATAACAGCTTTGATCATCCAAGTTAACAATAGCTTTGCATTAGAACGGCCTCTTTTGTTCTGTTCTCTTCGCTTTTACAAATATCCACATACAAGATAAAAACAACAAAGTGCATTTGGCACAGACTAAATCATGATTTCTTTATATGTCTGGTTTCGCTTGCAATGTGTGACGCAAAAGCCTAGTTAGAGCATATTACAAATGAAATATTGTTGATCATGATGTATAAATTGGTGCAAACAAATACGATACCATACGAACACATAAAAAAACAAATGGGTTGTGATAGCCCTGGTACTTTTACAAGTCTATCTTGTGCTTGTTGAATGTCTAACTTGCGCTTGATGACCATTGTTTTAACAATATCCATGGTCGGTGCACACTACACCGATGTCGCGAACGAATCTGAAGAAGGAAAGGTTAATCGGTATTTCGCGTGATCACTGATTGGTACATAGTACATTGGATAGGGAATATGCCAATCAGCAAACGGCATCATCTGAGATACAGCACATAAAATAGCTTGTTTGAAATTGAGTAGAACACTCCATCTCTCATTTGTTGCAGAAGTGTTGAGAGGAAACGTTGTTTAATTGTTATATTGGGGTTCAACGCCCTGTGGAAACATTTGCATTTGTCTTACGACTATTCTGGCTTCACTGGTACTAGGTCAAGGCTCTGAAATTTCTTGCCAAAGGACACTCCCACGAAACCAGAGGTACCGATGAGGCTCAAGCACGGGACCTACGAGTTTTAAAAGTATATAAGTATTTATTCCTCGATAGCATTACGTCGCAATGGTTTCATTGGAGTAAATGTTCGGGTTGTTACGAACAATAGATCACTGTTTTCAAACTCGGAGGTTTCTTACTAAATCCCGAACATTATTGCTTGTAAACTACAGTATCGACAATGTCCATCCCAAAGACTACATCGTCTTCATTCATAGGTCCGTCCTGTTAGTGTGACATTGACGAATTGTGAGTGTCTATTGCATGCTCAGTATTGAAGATGGGTCAGAAGTGGTCTACGAGGGTAAATATCCAATCGTTTTCTGTGACATACCGATTCATCAGACAACTTGTATCTCGCTTAAGGACACAAATAACAAATACGCCGTCAAACGGTTATCGAAAGTCAATAAAATCTAGCCCAAGCTGGGAGAGAGATGAGAGAGCAGAACAATTATGTGAGAAAAACGAAGGACAGATATAGACTTAAGCAGGGAATCATTCATTCCAATGATTGGATGTCAAACATTATTTCGTCATTGTTTAAGTTGGTATTGTATATCGATGGTTGAATCCAAACATAGGCATTTCACTTATATTTCGATGACAAGCACGTTTGCATAGCCTTACTTTTCTTTCCAAATATATACTACATGATAAGATTTTTAACAGTTGCTTGCTTTGTACACAAGATCTATATTGGAACAATGCATACTAGTTGTGTCGCAATAGCAGATTCGTGCACGGGTTGGTTCTTGATAAAGACAGTTACGTAAAATGATATAACAAAAGAAAAAACATCCTGACCGCTTAAAAAGAGACCTAATAGGAATGACTTGCATCTCTTTGCGTATTCAGGGTAACGACCAAATTAACGAACGTCAGTTCATATTCATAAAATAGATATCTTATGTTTGGTTCCAGAGCGTATTTTTCCTATATGTGCCTGAATTAATTGTCGAAAATGTCGAATAACTCCAGCACAACCAGAGATACAAACTCGGCTAGTATATCCCACTCTATTGGTTTTATTACATACTTGCATACCGGTATTGTTAATATTGTAAACAAAGGCTGTCGTGTTTACCCAAACTTTGCCAGTGTACGAGCAGCCAAAATCCTACAACGCGTGGAATTCTAATCATCTGCTACTTGTATGTATAGCTTCAAAGCCGATGTTAATTCATTACGATGGGGCAGTTACACCTCTTTGTATGTGCATTGCCAGTAGCTTGTGTCTCTGGGAAATATATATGAGTGTTATTTCCTGTTGGAAGCCATCCATGGCTCCGCGGAATATTATTGTAAATCCAATGACTTAAGCTGTAGTAGCCTGTCGGTTAGGGTCAAGAATTTGAGACATGTAGTTTAGTGATCAAACCAATCTTGCAATCTAAAATGATGTTGATGTCTTACGTTAAAGTGTTAAGCTCTTTTATAGAGCCCGACAAGCAAATGGCTATCGTTGTTTATAATACAAATCGTAACCTAGAATTATAAACAATTTGAATCTATAAAATGTTACATTTCAATTCATATTTTCAAAAACTCCATTAGAATTACCTAACATGTTCTTCTTTTAATTCAATGTAATCCCTTAAAATGAAAATGTAGGTTTTGGATATTTGCTAAGGAATGAAAGAAAAAACCTGTTTTATCCTCGTTGTGTTAAGCCAATCGATTCATCCAGTATAGAACGAATTCAAATCGAATAGAACACATGCCAATTCGTGTCGTATACAACGAAAGCCGTAATGGATTTACATTTATTTTTATATTGAAATAACGGCGTCATGGGATCCCCGGATGTAAAAACAAGCTTTCAGTGACTGGTTCGCCTTCATAATGAAAGCTCTGCTGTCGTGCATTGATTCTCGATGGCCGATTAAGTCTGTCATCGGCAATTGAAACCCAGTCTAATTGTTTACCGATCGTTACGCTATTAAACCGCGTCCATCAAAATAGGCGTTCGACAGCCTCGATATCTTATATCTCGCTTCAGAAACATTCGAGCGCTTTCAAGCGTTTTACACTTCACATAAGTGTACGCTACGATCGAGATCGACACCATATGCTTATTGTATGCATTGCGAGAACATTTTGTATGAAATTGATAGTCCCTCAAGAAATCGACAGCGTATTTGCATAGTATGCATTGCAATCGTTATACGTTAAATTAACAATCAGGCTTGAAGGTAAATCTAATATGGCTATTTTGTGTTATGCAAAGGCGCTCGTGTCATTCAACAAACTGAAAGTAAAATACTCACCATTGCATTATAAAAATACAGTTGTAAAAATTGATCGAATTAAATTACGCCAATTTCACGAACCCTTTTACACTGTTAAACAGTGGATAGTGGAAAATGGAATTTTGAAGACGGGACATATGCAATAATGTCATCATAAATCTTCAAAACCATGATTCAAGAAGTTGATAGCAAGTAAGTGAACTGTACACGGCATCGAAATTACGTGTGCCTCTTGAAAGTAATAAGTTAACTGTTACGTGCACAAATTCGATAATACGACAGTAAGACTTGTTTTCGTTACGAGTACTAAACCTCTTCCACCTCAGGAGAACTATAAAGAAGGTTTTCGATGGGAATTTTTATTTCAATAAGGGAATCGTGCCATGCATCAACATGATACAGGAAATATGTGTGATAACATTCATCTCTGTAGCGATATCAAGCTAGTCCTACAATTATGACTGATTAACCCTTAGAATGCTGGGTAATTTTCTAAAAATAGATTTTTGTGTAGCTGCTTCAAAAATCCAAAACATCTGCTTGATTTTGTTGTTGAAAAAAACTAAGAATAGCAAAGAGATTAGATCACAGGCCAGTCGCCAATTTACATGGCGGCTTGCAAGGATCTACATTGTTTGCATAAGCATGATTCGGTTCCAGCACTTCAAGAGTAACCAAACATGTAATACACGACTCTTTAAGTATTTCCTTTTAGAAAGCGAGCAGTTTTATTTTACCTTAAAATATGTTTCTACACATTATCATAAAAAGGATAACGGTTATTGTTATTTTTCATACAATAATGTTTATTGATCCTACAAAAGCTTACGTTTCACGGATTATTTTGGAGCCTAGCTCGACTCGAAATACATTTCTTACAAGAAAATTACATGGATTTTTGAGAAACTTAGTGAGTATGGGCGTATTAAGTCCCCAATATTTACACACTTATAATCTGTTATCGTAAAATGATTATAAGCTGGATTTCATTAATTGGCTTTGGAGATTAATACACACCCAATTAAGTAGAATTTTTGTTGAGTTATTTGTTCTTGTCGGCATTCTTTTATAATTCGTGGGAACGGAACGCCTTTACAATGCATACCGTTTGTAGTAAACAATGCATTGTTACCTTCAATTAAATGTCCTTTTTGTTTTCTTTTCTTAAGAATAAAAGAAAACCTTACATTCTAGGTACTTGCTCGGTTTGTTATTAAAATTATCCTTTAATGGGTAAATACATTAAAAAGTTTAGAGAGGAAAAAGGCTTACTAACACGTGACATTGGCTTTATATTTTGTTTTTTTGGACACATTCTTGTGTCAAAGGGGCACATCGAACTGTTAACGCATTCCATTGTAGAAGTACCGTTGCTCAACCATATAGTTCACGCGAACATTATGACCATTCTAAAGAAATGGATCTATTGCATACCCAATATATAGAGTTTAGATAGGGATTACACGAATAAGCGTTGAAAATACACATCTACTCTAATAAATTGACTGTTCCTGAATCAATTATGTCTTCAATGAATACTTCTATATCTATATCAAACAAGAATATACATTTTGACATCTAAATTTGCTGTTATTCTATAAAGTGTATGAACAGTTAATTAACATGTATCTTAATCCAAAAGCGTTGCATCGCTTTTGAAATCTATCGCATAAACTGCACACACTTAAAGATGATGCTTTCTGAATCAATTGTGGTTTCAATAAATCCTTTTAAGCGCACGTGAAACAACAATTCAAAACTTTTCAGTTTCATCCACATTTAATTTTGACTTTCAAATTCGCTCATCAGTGACCAAGCACCTTTAAATTTTACGGGATTGTAGTAATGGCATCTGTATCTAAATGGCGAGATAGACGAGGCAAGATGAATATGTTATTACGGTGAAAACGTCACTGTCATGCTATTTAAACGGAAATTTCCTAACGACGAAAGTAATTTATACTTCAGAACATCAGGGATTCTTCAATTAGGGTGGAATATTTCATCCCTTTGTGCTACGAGATTGCTTCGCTTAACTCGTCTATATTCAGTGTGAAACGATGTAAATTTTGATATTTGAAAAGTGTGTTTATTCCTCCAGCATCGTTGTTTGAATTCAAGATAAACTTGCTAGAAGGGGGGATAACACAAGCAATTTCTTCTTTTGTCGCCATGCTCTTTTGATTGTCATCTGCTGCAAGACGATTAAAGAAAGCGGTGTCGGAGGTAAAGTGTTAGCCCATTTTCAAACAATAACGACATTTGACCAGTTTGTTGCAGGCGACTCTGGAAGATGAGCAATGAACGAGCAATTTTTCCTTTTCCCAAAATCTTTTCTGCCCTACACGAAGAATGTTTTTTTTCCCCAAATTCATCACATTTTAAAATGTCGTCTGCAAACTCTTTCAATTTTGGACAGTTGAAAATTGGGCATTTGGTAATGTGTAACAAGAAGATTGCTTCTTCTGCATAGAACGCCCATGTCGACTTGAGTGGCGATACTTCATATTATAGTATCATTTGTGACAAGCAATTTCTTCTTTTACCATAATAATTTATTAATATATAATAAGTTGTCTGCTGCAAGATGAAAAACAACGCGGTGTTAGGTGGTAAAGTTATAAAAGAAGTTTGCTTCTTCTGCATAGAACGCCCATGTCGACTTGAGTCGCGGTAATTAATATAACACGATAGGGACTACGAGTTATGTTTCCAATTTGCATTGAAATTGGTTTTCAGCAAGATGAGAGCAGCGCTTCCTAAATTTGGTATCAGCTTTAATGGGGAAAATTTATAGGAAGTCTTTAATGACGTGCGTTCAAAGTTTAATTCATTATATCATGAAAACAGATTGCCAATCTCGACGGGGTTCCTGTTTAAGATGTGTTTGTCTGTGGGTATATGTGTATGTACATACATAAACCACTTTATATAAATTCTAGTCTTATGTATAATTTCATTCTTCTCGACAAAAGCAATTAGCTACGCTACTTACAAGTATAGTATAGGTTAGCACTTGTTTTATGTATTGGCCTTGTATAAACCAACACATTGCTTGTGTTTCCATATATATGGTAAATATTTTAAATGACATTTTGATTTATTGCAACTATATCCTACACTAAGGCTTAACACGATACTGGTTTGTCTCTTGAATGTTAACTGTGTGTGTACTGATGAGCCTTTGGTCTTATGTATCAATGAATTATCTTTATATCTATGTATTAAGTGCTTGCGTATTTCCAAGAAAGGGAGCCGATTATAAAGACAAATATGGATAAAAAAACAAAGAGATCCTTCTTTTACACCTCCAACCACCATTTGTATAAGCAAAGTCAATAGCGGTACAGTTACGGACGAATTGCAGTCCGGTACTGGTACTACGAAGTACCGGCTACTAAGACCATCCCTATTTCAGCAACCCAATTAATTGAGTTTTGGAGGAGACCAAACCGTTAGAACCATTTAGAGCGAAATCGGTGATTGAATAAGGTTTGGGAACGTAACAGCATTTGGTAATTTTTCGAAAAAATTTAAACATATCCCAGTCAGATATCGGATAGTCAGTTTAATACTGTGTTAAGTCCTTCACCTTTGTACATACGTAGCAGCGGTGGCAAAATCCAGATTGCTGCCTTGTCCGAAAGCCTTAACAGGCAAGTGATTTTTTTACTCTGAGTATCTTTCCTCTATAAAATTGAGCAGATATTTAAGGTTTTGGAAAGCAGACGACACAAATATCTATTTTCAGAAAACCCAGCATTCTACAGGTTAACAGCATTTATCGAAACGCTTCATATTCCTCTGACACAATGAATGGTCAATGAAGAACGCCTCCCCCTTCGTAAGTGGATCTTTATTCAAATAGCGTGCACATGCGGTCCGGATAACTATTATTTGGCTGCATGTGATTGGTGGTTTTCCCTTCTAAATGGGCACCGGACAATTGCGCCGTACTATTAGAACCGGTGGAATAATACCGGATAAAATTGTTTCATTAATTTTGGAGAATATGGTGCGTTTACTTTTTGTGTGTTAGCTTTTAAAGATGCGTGTTCACAGATGAGAACATTTGAAAGTAAAGATCAAATGCCACTAAAACAAAAAATAATGAATCGTGATATAATATATGTATTTAATGAAAAAAAAGCTTCTGAATGAAATTAAATGCGCATGGTGTCAGTTTCTTTAAGTATATACAACTGGCAAGTGTTGGATTTTAAAACCATTGCCATACTTTTGCATTTTAATACATATGTGTTGACAGCGTACATGTTCTGAGAGCTTAAATAAACTATATTTGCTTCAAATTGCTACGTTATCTTTGTCTCTATTGAGAACAAGCATCTTTAACGTCACACGAAATAAATTGTTTCATAGCAGTGGCGGCTCATAGGCAATAAAGTAAAACACCCTAGCCCTTTTGCACACAAGACCTGGCCAAGGCGAGAAGAAAACCATCGTATTCCAAAAGTCAGCAAAACTCAATAACGTAAAGTAAATGCATCCTTTCATCGAAAGATCAATCATTTATACGCACACCTATGCCATAATGAATATAGTACATCCGGTTTCATTCTACATCTTTTCAGGGATTTAAACACAAATCTTATTTTATGCGATTTAAAATCCTGAACCAATGTTTGAAAATCAAAACAAATGAAACGGTCATTACCCAACTTTATTATTCCTTGTCATTTGATCCACAAATCTATCAAAAGGAGCGAAGGGTTGTTCTCGAAGTAAGTATGCCTAATATTCACCAATCCGTTTTACCAACATTCTTTGAAGCCAGATATATCAGTTAAATGGCTTATATCACGATCCTCTAGTTCTGCGCAAAACATGCAATGTTATCAGCAAATTACGCTATTTATCATTGTTTATGTGTAGAATTTCACGCGAAAGCGGGCACTGTACTGTTGCATATCCTTTTACCCTTTGCTTAGCATCTAAGTACAGTACATTTTATTTAAGCGACCACTGAAAAGGGGACACAACTGTATACAGTGAATAAGACAAGTACCGTCTTAATACTGATACCAGTCGTTCAGAAAGCTCCAGTGTGAGCTTGCTGAGCGACTTGCGTCCAGTGTGAAGGTAAAAATAAAAATAAATGACCTTTCATGCACTGTTTAAGAGTGGTTGTTTTTAACAAGACCTTCTGTATTCCGCATTAGACAAAGATAGACCTTGATAGAGAAAATCCCTCTTGTGTCTTATTATCGAAAATCAACCAACACTTATTTGATAAAAGGTGAAGATTCAGATGCTTTTGTGCCTCAAAGCATTTTTTTTAAACATGTCTTTAATCCATTGACATGGACTAAAAGTATGCGAGAAAAGGTATTATAAGAAATATTCACAGCTTAAATGAGCAACATTTTTGTTTCAAGAATAATTTTATTGTTTATAAGTTTCAAATACACGTATTTCGGTTTTAAACTGGACACTTTGATGAACTATTCCTTTAACGGGTTGTGGAAAAACTCTTGCTTAGGTTCTGCAGCAGTTTGGACATCCAATGGCAAGGGAAATTTGTATATGTTTTCGAGTTAGCAACATTTGAAGATCCACAAAACAGCTTATATTTCAGACATGCTCTTCCTTTATTTCAAAGCAGGCCTTCTACTTAGCCCCACACAGACGTTCCTGATATAAAAATCAGACTTAGATGAATTTCAGCATAAGTTCGTCCGGTGCAATTCGGTCTTCGCGTTTTAAACTTCGGTAAATTATCCCTCGTATCCGGTAAGACTGTTGAAGTATCTCAGCTAGCCGGATTGCCTTTTGAAGTACGCTCTTATACACGTAATGCTTACCATATATCTAAACTAGGGTCGGTCGTCAATCAGAATTTAAAGGGAACATCAAACCGCTTTGCTGCACACAAAACCACAACGTCTCGTGTTACTCTAAAACTGCATATATATTTACTTGGAAAAAAAGGCTATATGACTTCATTAGAAGGAACTGTTTATAAAACATGCAAGCATAAACCCATTATCAATTAAAACGTAGATCAACAGTTTTTCAGTGTTAACTACATTAACCAAGTTGGCAAATATCAGACGTATTGATTTATTTGAATCAAATTGTACCGTATTTCAGAAAGGGGTATTTGTCAACAGTTTCTGTTGGCAAAAGTAAGCACATACTTGTTCATAATTAAACGACTGATTTCGATCAATTATTTTTTAAAACTAATACGACTCCCTTAAGGCCTTTTGTCCCGAAAATATTCATCATTTTGTCATTGGAAAATAACAAGTCTGACAACTAATCAGCCAGCAAGCTGGTTAACCAGTCAGCTAGTCAACAATCCTGTCAGGCGGTCAGCAAGTCAGCTAGTTCGCGAGCCATCCATTCAGCCATTTAGTCCGTCAGCTAGCCAAGAAGCCAGCCAGTCAGTCAGTTAACAAGCCAGTCCGTCAGTCAGCCAACCAGTTTTTCAGATAGCAAGCCAGCCAATCAGCAACATAGTCAGCCAACCAGCCAGCAAGCCAGACTAACAAAGCAGTCAGGTATACAGAAGGTATGAAAACAAAGAAACGGGGGAAACGAAAGGAGCACATGTCACTTAATAAATAATATTTAATAAGAAATCTTGGTGTGACCGAGTAAATGCCATTGAACCATACCGAAAGGGACCATACCGTTTGTAGCACAATATCATACGTCACAAGATAACACTCAAAGACAATGCACTTCCCGAGCAATACAGACGAGGAAATGAATTGTAATAACAATGTTTGTCTTTTACTGCCGCTTCCGTCTGCTATCTGACATGACATTACATTAGGTGTTTCTGAATAAAAAGGACCTTAGTTGGAACTGTAGAGAGCATCTTCTCGAATATAAGCATATAAGAATTGCAATATTCCTGGGGTTCGATTTCTTCCAATTGATATTTTGTGATTACCACACATAGATGCATGCGTGTAGACGACTTTCTAATTTGTAAGTCAAACTATTTTAAGCCTCGTAGTGCTGGAACCGACTTCATGCTTATGCAAACAGGTTAGATCCAGGCTGACCTGTGATCTAACCTGTTTGCTACCCTGAGTATCTTTCCTCATCAAAATTAAGCAGATATTTAAGGTTTTGGAAAGCAGACGACACACAAATCTATTTTTAGAGAATTACCCAGCATTCTATGGGTTAAATAGAAGTCTAGCCTGAATATGTACGGATCAATAAACTAGAAATTGTCATAGAACAACTTAAATTGTAAACTTCTTTTCCCCCAGACGGAAATCTCGTAAAATCTCTGGAGTATAGGAATGATGATAAATTGTCCCGTCTGTAAAGGAAACTGCTTGGAAATACAAATTGAATATTCACCTAAACTATTAACAATACAAGCCTGGCTCGTCGATGAAATACAAATATAACCATACATAATGTCTTCAGCAATCAGAATTGCAATAAAGAATTATTGCAAAACCGATTTTATTTAAATTTTAGTTGTTATACACGTCGAGTACGGCTTATTTGTTTACATAAACAGTTTCAGTGTTTGTTTTATGTTTTCGCTGCCAAACAAAACGTGTTTAATACAAGACGACGATGTGTTGCTATGGCCGCATAAAAGGTTCATATTAAAACTTGAAAATTCAAGAAGATATTACAAATTAAAATTGAAATAGAAATATGCTATACAAACCCATCATTCGATTTGGGATAAATTAGTCTTCCAAAACTGGTACCACAAACAAAGGACAATTGGAAATTATATGAATGTAAGTCATTTCAAGTTTTGTAAACAAGGGTCCATTTGAAAATAATTTCTTACAAGTTGAGGAATGTGCAAGGACGTTTAGTTTTTCCTTATCAATTTCATACTTAATTATCACAGAAAAAGAGTCATTTTCAGTGCTAATACAGTGAACCCTCGTTTATCCGGACCCCGATTATCCGGATGTCTCGCAATCCGAACAAAATTGTAAGGGAACGGAATTATTGGACCAGTTTATTGCAGACGACTTTTGAAAACATTGTGGGTAAAGGAGAAATTGCTCGTGACGAGCAATTTCTCCTTTTCCCACAATGTTTTCTGCCATATCAGAAGATTATCTTTGAATTTCATCACGTTTCGATATGTCTTCTGCGAACTCTTTCAATTTGGGACGGTCGACAATTTGGCGTTTGCTAAAGGGTTATAAGCATACAGCGCTCATACAGACCGTTTATGTCTTAATGTGAATAAGAACATGCTCTGCTTCATTAGTCCGGATTATTCGGTAAACCGGACATTTTGTTGGGAACGGACGTGTTCGGATAAACGAGGGTTCACTGTATATATAATTTAGACAGACATCACCTATCAGGTGCGCCTAAACAGGTATCATTTTCGATTAATGGGTTTTAAAGTGGGCCATTATGGAGTAATAGGTTAAACGCTTTATTGTTAACTACACCGCCTACCGAAATATCATTAGTTTTTATATTGTGTGTGTTAAATGTACCTAAAGCGGTACTTCTTAGACTGGGCAGGGCAATTTGTCTTCCCCATTGATAACTTAATTGCCGCAATAAATTGGGATATCCCTTCTAAAAGGCCGAAATGACGATTTATTAGAGTGGCGGTCGGTTTTCACAAGGAGGTTTCATTTCTGCTTAACCCTTCTGTTTGGAAAATAATAAACATAAAAAACATTATCGTGGACATGAATGATACTATATGAGCATCAACAGGTTATAGTTTAGCAGATCAGCAAGGCCTTCTTTTAACTTGTTTACATTCTCACCCTTTACAATAAAATCTTTAAATACCACTGGAGTTACTTCTAGCAAGCCAAATATGGATAATATAGCGCCAGATGAAACATAAGATATGGTTTAATAGCCATGAGAACTTTATTTATTCTCTGACCAACCTTTGTATGTGCCTTTTACGTATAAATGGCCATGCGTAATGTTGTCTGTTGTTCCTTTGCTTTAGTATGTTTAAAAGCATACTAGCGCTCAGAAAAACTGAAAACTGAGTAATATGTGTTATAAATTATGATAGAATATGTTGAAACATAGCGAATAACCACAGTATCATGACAATATAACGCCGGCACTATTTATTATCTACTTTTCAAAGTGCTATTTTCACAAATGAGGTGCACACCAATTTAACTTTATTGTTTACATTCGAGTAACACCTGAAATAGCGAGGAGCGCTCAGATTGATGAGTAGCAATCACCTGGTTAGAAAAATCATGTGAAACATGTAAAAATGCTGTCATTTATCGAATTTTAACAATATGAATATTCAAAACCGAGAATTTCTTCGGTTTTATTGGTTCCCAAGGTTTCTCGGCTGACCTAGATGTGTCGCCAATTGTAAACAAACCGTATAGTATTCACTATTTTAAAAGCATCACGTGGATGTGTTACAGTCTCCGTTCCCTTGTAATAGGGCTTTTACAGTACTTTGAAGTTAATGTTTAATCATTTTAGAACTTTCACAATTTTAATGTAAATGAGGGTAAGTATAGTATTTTTAGTAAATCACGTCACTTCAGTTTACATCAGAGGAGGCTTGTGGAATTGCAACATCATAAAAGTGAAAAATCACCGCGGAACAAACTTAACAGTATTAGGAGCGATCTGGGAGACTATTCCCCCATTGCAGGATGAATGTGTATGTTTTGTCAATTTCTAAAGCCCCAAAGATTTGTGGGCTTTAACTTAACCCATTAGCAAATAATAACGACATTCTACCACTTTATTGCAGACGACTCTTGAAAACATTGTGGGGAAAGGAGAAATTGCTCGTGACGAGCAATTTCTCCTTTTTCCACAATGTTTCCTGTTCTAACAGAAGATTAATTACTTTGGAATTACATCACATTTTTAAAATGTCGTCTGCAGACTCTTTCAATTTGTGACAGTTAAAGTTTGGCGTTTGGTAAAGGGTTAATTAAGAAGCTGGCGTCACTTATATGGAAAAATTATTCCTGAAATGCCTTCCAAAAGCACGTGATTGTGGTTCGAAAACAACAGGTACTTTCATTAACTAACAAGTATGTTCAAATGCCCTTGAGAAGACTTATGCAACGACCGAGCAAGGTTTAAGTTCGTATCTTGCATTTTAAATGAAAGAAAAAAGATTTATCATTGACGTCTGCAGCATGCTAGACGCGTCACCAACGAATAAAACATAACTAAACAATGGACTGCGGTTTAAGGTGACCATTGCAATTGATGGGGGGCTCGCCACAAAAGGGAAGTATCAAATTATAATTGACCCTTTTAAGAGTAACCTGATCGGATAAATGGTCTTGCCGCCAGTAGATCAGATGTCGTATGCGGTGAGATCGCTTGGTCAGTCGATATACAGCCGACAAGAAAATGTTGTATAGAAATTAACACGTTTATGAACGATTGACAGCAGTTATCGTCTAGGGGCAGGCGTCTTCTTACATTTTCCCAACCGACACGGGACCTTTTCTTTTATTATATCTATTTTAGTTTGAATTTTCCTTAAACGAAAAAGTTTGCAGCAGCCGAGACACAGGACCTTTTTCTTTATCTCTTTTTCAATTTAAATTCTCCCAAGAGAGCTTGCAGCAGCCGACAAATACAGATAAAAATAAATGTGGTTGATATTCCTTGGCAAGGTGAATACATGTATTACTCTTTTTAGAAAGAAGATGGTACACATTTGAGCAGTTTATCGTTTCCCAACAACCTTCAAAAATCAAATATATAAAGTTATGTTATGTTATATAAAGCAGGGTATTAAATAAGATAATTCCATAGTACTTGTAAAGCTATTTTATAACCGTGCTTTATAACAGATTTATTACAACATTTATATAATGTAACATTCAATGACAATTGGTTTTAAACTTTTAATTACTATTACCATGTCATGAAACCTTTGAAAATAAGACTTATTTTCAATTACTTCCATGTCATATTTGTATATTTAGTTCCTCTCAACATTACTATAATGACATTTGTACAGATTTTAGTCAAACTTAGTCAAATTACAATCATAACACAGTTCGTTACATCCGGTTCCATTATCCTAAAAATCACTTTTTATGATTAGAAGAATTCTTAAATGACTTAAACTATACAGTTTCTCGTCAAACACATCGGTTTGTAGAATAACAATAAGAAAAATAATAAAAATAAACAAATTAAACAAAATATGCAAAGGTTCATGTGATGGTTCAGCTATCATAGATATAATAGCAGTCCTTTAACAGGGTATTTATCATGATTAGAATAACAAAAGAACACATATTGTAAGGTTTATAATCAAATTAGTTTGTATTGTGGCTCAAATGCCTTCATGTACAAATTCATAGTTAAAGTCATCTGCTATAAACTCGTCTGAGCTAGTGATCGTTTGGTAAAAATTCGAAGAGACATGCGTGGGGAGAGAACAAACTGACTAAAACTATACAGACGTATTGCGTGCGTAAGGATGTATCACAGAAAAAACACAAATTTTGTGTCTGTATTTTGACACGGAATAAATGTTACTTAAAAGATTAAACATAATTTATCAATATCACTATCATGCTGTGTAAAGCATTCCAACTATTCACTTTACTGCTGGATACGTGCAATAGAGACTTGCTTTCCAGCTAAAGGAAAATCGCCAATACGTTCTTCGTGACAACTCCAAGAACTTAATATAAACGGATTGACAAAGGAATAATGTTTATTCATATTTTATTCTAGAATACTTTTTTTAATGTCTAGCTTTGTTACATCTGCTGTAGAAGTCTTAAAAACCATTGTGACGAAAGAAGGAATTGATAGAAGCAATTTCTCCTTTTGTCCCAATGATTTCTATCCAATATCTAAGCGAAAAATGTGTTTGTTCAAGCTTTTCATATTTCGCATTTATACTTATCTTTGTGGCATCGAGTGCAGAAAGCTTTGAAAGCCGTCGTGACGAAAGAAGAAATTGCTCGAAATGAGCAATTAATTCTTTAGTCACAATGGTTTCCATCCAATATCTAAGCGAAAAATGTGTTTGTTCAAGCTTTTCATTTTTCACATTACTTATCTTTGTGGCATCTAGTGCAGAAAGCTTTGAAAACCATTGTGACGAAAGAAGAAATTGCTCGAAACGAGCAACTTCTTCTTTTGTCACAAATAGTTTCTACCTGATACTTAAAAGAAAAATAAGTTTTAATTTTAATTTTTCGTCTGTTGATGCTTTCAATTTGGATCAATCCAAATAACCAAATAGGGAGTTTAGATTAAGATAAAAGAAATTGAGCATGTGCGTGTTCCTGGAAATGGCTTTCGTCACGTGACCGACTCATAACCGATTTCGTTAAACGATTTGTTGTAAATGCCTTTTCGATCTGAATTTATTTCCTGACAAAACGTGAAAACAGTTGTTAAGACGCTTCTTGACAGCTGATTAACGTTTGAGACAGTATGGCAACAAAACGGCAGATTTCCTCTTCAAGGATAGGCATGCTATTTACGATGTCTCTTTTTCTCTCTTTTATTTTAGAATGAAACATGAGAAATAATCACATCTTTCTTTATAGACAATTGTGATTTATATCTCTTTAAGAATGATAATTGATAAGTGGGTGGGACTTTAGATAACGTATAATTTTAAATATGTCTACCTTTCTGTTTACGTACAATTGATTTTTTAAGGAAAAGGAAATATGAAACGCAAATCAGAAAGTATTATTTCAGCAGATTTCATCTTCCAGGGTAGGTATGCTATTCACGAAGTCGCTTTCTCTCTCTTTCATTTCAGAAAAATAAGAAGAAAGAACTAAGAAATAATCACCACTTTCTTTATAGATGATTGTGATTTGAACCTCTCTTTAAAAATGATAATTGATAAGTGAGTGGGACTTTAGATAACGAATGATATTAGATATGTTTACCCTTCTGTTTACGTACAATTGATTTCTTACGGTTTCTTATGGAAATGAAAATATGAAGCGCACATCAGAAAGTATTTATTCGGATCCACCAGTTCTGTGAAAATACTAGTTTAAACAAGTCATATTTAAAAGAGGAGTTGTCCATTTTAATCACATTCCATCTTATTCATTCGTAAATTCTTTATGTGATGGTATGGGTATTGCTTTAAAACACCTCTTGTCGAATTATGTTTAAAGGAAGGTTATAGGGTATTTACAAACTAAATTGAATGTAAAATGAAAATTCAAACGAGAAAAAGTAAATCAAAGATCGAGACCTCTTCGAGTTCATACAAGAAATAAATCCTCTCGACTTTGACACTGCCGCAAAGACAAGAGTTTCGACACCGTTTGTTCAGGCCGACGAAAAACTAATTATTACGCAACTAAAAAACCAACACATTTAGTAAGAATAACTGTTTTTGTCGTGAAGTTTTCGAGTAGGTATAGGATACCCCTAGAGGACACGCTAGAATAACGAATATCATCGGATGACAAAAGGACTGGGGGTAATGTTTTCGTAAACGGTCAATTATTTAATCCGGATCAATTAATCCCAGTGTTGTTAATGGTTGACTGCAAGGGACTTTAGATTCAAAATGGGCAAACAAAGAATTTCTTATAAAGAGTGCTTTTTTATTGTCATATCTTTTCAATTTTCGAAAAAAAGAAAGAACATTTTTGACATATCGTCTGCAATCCCTTTCAATTTGGACAGATTACAATATCCAATTGTATGAATGGGCCGAATCAATATCATGGTGAGAAAAATACCGCAAATCACACATGGTAAACCAACTTCGTCACTCCCTCAAATAAGCTGATGACGTCACTTATAAGAAAAGATAGTTCCTAAAATGCCTCCAAAAATAACGTGATTGTGGTTCGAAAACACCAGAGACTTTCATTACCTAACAAGTAGGGTTCCATGCTTTTGAAAGATCTTATACAGTGAACCCTCGTTTATCCGGACACCGATTATCCGGATGTCTCGCAATCCGAACAAAATTGTAAGGGAACGGAATTATTGGACCAGTTTATTGCAGACGACTTTTGAAAACATTGTGGGTAAAGGAGAAATTGCTCGAGATGAGCAATTTCTCCTTTTCCCACAATGTTTTCTGCCATATCAGAAGATTATCTTTGAATTTGATCACGTTTTGATATGTCTTCTGCAAACTCTTTAAATTTGGGACGGACGACAATTTGGCGTTTGCTAAAGGGTTATAAGTATACACCGCTCATACAGACCGTTTATGTCTTAATTTGATTAAGAACATGCTCTGCTTCATTAGTCCGGATTATTCGGTAAACCGGACATTTTGTTGGGAACGGACGTGTTCGGATAAACGAGGGTTCACTGTATAACAAACAGATTTCCTGCATTTTCCAACCCACGCAATGCCTACGAAGGATCATACTAAAAACCTGAATATCCAATCAGCGATATTGGTATGAATCATCGATGTAAAATTCTGAAAATCAAGCCCCATCGATTCTAAATTCTAATATGAAAGACAAACAATAGTTCGGCTGTTCTTGTAGGTTTTGTTTCTATCCAAAATAAAACAAAATATGATTTACGCGTTTAAGTATCCCACATACAGATGTATGGCTTAATGAAACCAAATATTCGATTAGTAATTCTTTATTCGAATAATCCGACATGATATCGAATATTCGACTAATCGTTTATTATTCGTTGTCATCACAAGACGCGATACATCCCTGGCTCCTCCGCAGTCGTCAATGTCAGACCAACGTTTTGGCCAACCCTTTGGGGTCATTTCCTCTGACCACGCTTTTCTGTTGTGTAACTATGACACATCCCATGACATTGAGGACGTTTATCATTTTATTTGTATTTGTAAAGCCTTCGAAAAAATCAGAAAACTGAGTATTACTATAAAAAACCATCTGTTTTTAAGTTCAATGCTCTCATGTCTACAAATAATGAAGCTTTACTAATTAATTTGGCAAAATACATAAAAACGGCATTGGAGGCACGTCAACTATTCTTAAGCGTTCATAATCATACACAACAATCTTAATTACCTATTTTTACTTATTTCTTCACTCTTTGATAATCAAATATTGTTTTACGTGTTTAGTATAACTTTCCTTAAAAACCACATGGTATAATACTATGTACAAACTATGTATAATATGACTATGTACTATGTACTTGTTCAATAAAATATGTTCTGTTCTGTTCTGTTCTGTTCTATGACAAACACCTGAATATACAAGCGTACTCGCACAGACAGTTGGCCTTAATTATGGAAGGACCGGCGCACAGTAACTGCGGTTTCTCTTTAATTAATATCGGGTTACACGAACTAAAACACTCGACAAGCCCACGCTCAAACCTCACCAGACGTAAGGTTATGTTGCTTAAAAGGCTTTAAATTAGAGAATGAAATAATAAGCTCTCCATTATTGAGATCAAAATGACCAACCAGTACATGCACCTAAACATAGTCGTATAGGATAAAAACGTGAATGAGAGATGAAATAGACCATTCCTAAATTTGCAAGCCAAAATTAAATGTCATTAAAAAAACAGTTTCTATTCTGCAGTAAATATTTAATGAGAAATACCTAGTGAACTAAAATTTCATTCAAAATGACTCAATATATCTAAGTATTTACAAACGTTATTCAATGTATTTCAGAATCGTTGCAATGCTTTTGGATCTAACTACATATCTATCTACTTATTGTAAAAAGGCTGTACATACTTAAAGCCGTCTTACTTTTCTTTTAATAGTAATTATCCAAATATTCCCCTACCACAGCGAAGCTGCTTTAAATTTTTAAATAAATAAAATCACAATATCTAAATTTCCTCCCATCTGTTAACAAGCAGCTTTAAAATCTCACCTTATTTAACCAGGCAAGATATCTCTTCCATTACTTTCCATTTATAAGGTGGAAATGGTCATCAACATAATGAACGGTCGAATCTCCGTTGTCGAAATAAAAAAGTTATGAGCGCTCATGGTCGGTCATTGTTTAATAGAGAAATTTCATAATTGTTTTCCAAAATGAATATATAAGGAGAACAAGTGGTGTTGAATAAGAAAATTAATGGCTTTATACGGACACCAGTCACTCAAGAAAGCTCTATCAAGAGCTTTCTAAATGACTGGCGTCTTGTAATAAGGTACACCCAGACTAAACAACATTTCAATATGCTGTTGATAGTGGTCGCTTAAATGAAGTTTAACTGTATTCAGCTTCTAGGGCATTCGCAGGCAGATGACATCCGTAAATAACGGAGAATTTGTTTCTTTTAAACGAGCCATTTCTCTAATTCTAGTTACATTACAACGCCTTGTATCTACCTCCTTGTTTTGAAGAGTCGATACTAGTTCACACGCCTAATTCATTATACTAATTAACACAGGTACACGTAATTAGCAAATCGACTTACCTGACATCAAACCGGCCAGATTGGCAAGTAAGAGAAACGTTATATATCCAGGTTTTTCAATTCCGAATAGTCGTGAATACATGGCTGTCAGGTCATAATGCACAAACCCACGTTCGAAACGATTTAAATCCGCCGACACCACACACTCGTTAACACACTTTATTCAAATTACATTACACAACCGTACGGACACACGTACATGTATACACACTTGTTAGATTTATATGTCTGTATCTTTTGACTAATTGTAATCCCACACTGTTGATCGAATTTAGATGGCTTGATTGTCTTGATATTTCAAATGCATATGATTCGAATTCAATTATTTTTTACGAAATATTTGGAAATCTATTTTTTCTATGAACTATTCTTTTTTATTTTCTCTACTCGAAAATAGTTACCTTTAACACAGTATTCTGTTGCGTTATTATCAAAATACAGTTTTTCTTCCTTTTTAAAAACAATCAATATATACACCGATACTGATAAAAAGAGGAATTCAAGATTAAACAATTCAAAATTAAATAATGCACATCAATGTGTATTTCTAAGTTTATGAATAACACAACTACCACTAACACACCGTTTCACGATACTCATATAAATACACCATTTATAGTGCCCTTGAACCAAAGAGTACAATTTTTATCTTCAAATTGAATTTTAAATGACACGATGTAATCCCAGGCAAACCATTTCGAATTTTAATCCAGTTTTATTGTATTTTTACATTCCCTAATCCAGCGATGTTTCACTTTGCGACGAACACGTTTTGTGCCCATTCAAACAGCGAGCATAAAAATGTACACATTCGATTCGTTCGTATAATCTCGGAACATAATTCATTAACTAACAAGTAGGTATTAGTTTCCACTCAAACAAACGCACCAACAATGCGTCTGCATAGCTATCCGACAAATGCTGTTTTTCGCCTGCTACCTGTTATACTTCAACATTTGTTCGGGAGTTAATCTCTCGTGTAAATACGATTAAACCACTGTTACGCCTCGCAAGAGAAGACAGATGAACGAAGTGGCAGGTTTTTGTATCGTCTCCCTACATAGGAAACCCATGTAAAACATCGTCTTTTCTGAAAAACAGACACAAAGTAGGTAATAAATAACTGGAGTAGGTAAAAGGGAATTTCTGTTCACAATTATATGCGTTTTCGAGCCTTCGAAGGGAGATAAGTAGTAATGGTTGTTTAAGGCGAAATACGAAGAGAGGATTTATTTGTTTGTATGGTATTTTACACCGTATTAACACTTTTTCAGTTATGTAACGATTTTCCTAGACCCAACTGTACTTGGATAGGACTCTGAAGTGACTTGCCAAAGGTCACTCCCACAAAACAAGAGGTGTAGGTGTGACTCGAACCCGGTACCCGCAGTTTCTAAGTCCTGCACCTTAACCACTGTGGACCCCTATTGGAGAAGAGCGAGGTAATGGAGAGATAGAGAAAAGAGATTGAAGTGAAAAAAAGAGAGGTAAATGCAGAAAGTGGAAAGTGGCAAAAGAGTGAAAGAGGACGATCTTTAGAGGTAAGGAAAGAATCAAAGGAGAAATCGAATTGATGAGAAAAGAATGAGAGAAAAGATGGAGGATGGACAGAGACCGATAGATAATAAGGGAAAAAAAGGAGAAACGAAAAGAGACACACAGTCAGAGAGATACAGAAAGGGAAAGAGAGAGAGCGAGAGAGATGTAGAGGTAGTGAGATTTGGGAGGGATAGGGAGGGAAAGGGGGAGTAACGGACATGCAAATGGACATACAGACCGACAGTCGATCTGACGGGCGGACACACTTAAAGTCAGTCACAAAGACATATAAAAAGACCGTAGAAAGACATACAGACACATTTAAGAAAGAGATAGGTCTTATGAACGAGGCGGGACATTATGTAATATTTCAAATAAAACGCAATATGTGCATTAGTTGGGTTCTTGTAGTACTTTAATGAATATGTTATGATGTCAAAGGACAGGTTATCAAGACTAAGTGTGCATTTACATTGGGGAACACTTTCTCGATTATTGAGCACGAAAATAAGGTTTGACAACAAGAGTTTGAATCTCAAACTCTGAACTGTCAGGAATCCAATCCGAAGGTCTACAAAAACCCTTAGTGATGTTTTAAACAATGTTATAAAACCCTATAGCGCTTGAACCGATATTTCGCTATCCAAGTAAATTGGCGGCTGATCTGCGATCTAACCTGTTTGCTACTCTGAGTATATTTTTTTTCATTACAATAAGCACATATATTTGGAAACCAGACGACATAAAGATATACCTTTAGAAAATTACCCAGCATTCTAAGGGTTACTACTGACGCGGAAAGGTTTGTTACAGAATGAACTTCGTTTTGGGAATTCCGCCACGTCAAATGTCGACCAGGGTTATTCTTGTAAGCTGTAATTCCGTGCGACATGGTACTCAGTTAAAGTAAAAAACAGCACACCTTTGCGAGTTAGACGACCTGAGAGACGGAAAGAAATCCAGTGGTTGTCCTCGCTCGGAAACCATCATGTCATGAACGAAGACAAGTATAAGAAGACACCTGCAGAGACTGTTTTTATTCTTTTCCTTGTTTTAAAGACTGACTCTAATCAAAGCTTAAACCAGATTTAGACTTGTCTGCCGCAGATGATTTTTGTAAAATGTGTTTGAAGAATGTGAAATAGCTCCAATGAGCAAAATCACCCTTTTCATACAATATTTACTTTCCATTCTAGAAGGACATTTCTTTCTCATTTCTTTTTCAGCAACATATTTGTATACTAGAATGACATCTTTTAACCCTTAGAATGCTGGACATCTTTTAAAGATATAGTTTTGTGTCGTCTGCTTTCCAAAACCTTGAATATCTGCTTAATTTTGATGAAAAACGATGCTCAGAGTAGCAAACAGGTTCGATCACAGGCCAGACGCCAATTTACTTGGCGGCTGGCCTTGATCTAACCTGTTTGCATAAGCACGAAGTCGATTCCAGCACTATAAGGGTTCAATTGTATAACGAATTCCATTCTCGTCTGCTACTACTGCAGTTAGGCCTTTATTCCATAAAAGCTCATTTTGTGATGCTTCCAGCTGAAGAATCCTTTTATCACAATGGTTTACACCCAAATCCATTAAGACTCTGTGTGTCATTGCATCTTCGTTTTGTCGTCTGCTTATGCCGTTTTCAAATTGGACTAGCCCAAATTTCGATATGTGATGGGGGGTAAATAACATGTTTCAAGGGTATATCCATTGGCCTACTATGGTTTCGGAAGGCTCATATCTTTAACACATTACCATCTAACGCAACACGTTTGCGTCTTGTACCAGACGACTTTCAAAAAGCATTGTGGCAAAAGGAGAAATTGCTTGTGACATGCAATTTCTTCTTTTGCCACAATGCATTTTCAATTCATTCAAATGCCACAACAGCAGAACGGAAAGGTGTTTCACGTGTTAACAAAGCCTTTTCTTAAGTCGTCTGCTTTAAGTAAATAAATGTCGTCTGCAGGTGTTAAAGAGTTAAACAGTCTCTATCAGTGACTAGCTCCAACAAGAAGATAGGGTCCATCGGTTTTAATCCATTACTGAACTATAACGGCATTCGACAAGATGGTTGCAGACGATTCTGGAAAACGGTTTGGGAAAAGGAGAAATTGCTCTTAACGTGCAATTTCTCCTTTCCCAAAATGTCTTCTATCAGAAGATTAATTTTCAATGGCATCACATTTTAAAATGTTGTCTGCAAACTCTTTCAATTTGGGACAGTTGAAAATTTTGCGTTTGGTAAAGGGTTAAGGCAAGCACTTTAACCAACAACCTAAGGAAGCCCTATGAAATAATTACATTCATTGCACTAAACATGAAGTATGTATGACTGATTACACTGACACACTTTGAGATAAAAAGAAAAAAATCATGATACAATGGTATGAGAATAAAGTACAAAGTTGGGATAACCTCATTTTGGAGAAAAAAAGACACCAAAAATACTATTAGAATACTATCTTAAATACCATTGGGAAATCAGTCGACAATTTCCGCTTGACACATCGTAATTTTCCGTGACGATTAACCTCCAGTTTTTCTTACTTTCAATGCTATCGAGTAATTGATTTAAATGTTCTGTACCACATTCGAAGACTTTGAAAAATGGGATCGTGTTATTCCCTTCATCTTATTGTATATATACAAGATTTGATACTATTGCGTGATGATTTTACGAGAGACTTGTCTTTTTGCCGATAAGTGGAGAGGTTTCCGATTGAATAATCGATGCAGCTTTTCGTGGGTGGAGTATATTCGGAATGGGCATTTTGTGTTTTTGTCAATTACAAATAAAAATATAGTTGTGTTTTAACATCGAGTAAACGATATTGCAGTTATACAACGACATACAGCTCACTAACGAGGACGGAAGACAACTTCAAGTCTTGTTTTGATAGGTTAATTGACATCCCACAATTTAACATGGGGAATATACCTCTAAGCATCTTAACCTCAACGAACGATTAAAGAATTATTGGAATATTGCAACATATGAATGAATAAATTGATAAATGAATGAATGAATGAATGAATGAATGAATGAATGAATGAATGAATGAATGAATGAATGAATGAATGAATGAATGAATGAATGAATGAATGAATGAATGAATGAATGAATGAATGAATGAATGAATGAATGAATGAATGAATGAATGAATCAATCAATCAATCAATGAATCAATGAATCAATCAATCAATCAATCAATCAATCAATCAATCAATCAATCAATCAACACAGCAATCAATCAACACATCAATCAATCAACACATCAATCAATCAACACATCAATCAATCAACACATCAATCAATCAACACATCAATCAATCAACACATCAATCAACACATCAATCAATCAATCAATCAATCAATCAATCAATCAATCAATCAATCAATCAATCAATCAATCAATCAATCAATCAATCAATCAATCAATCAATCAATCAACACAGCCTACGATTAGTCAATCAACGAATGAGCCAATCAATCAATCATCTGTCTACGACTGAGCATCGTTTTAAAATCCTGAACAGCTCTTAAATGAATATAATGGTCCTAGAATACCTTTGTTACAAATGCTGCCAGCTGCAGCCGTAATCAAATCTTCTGTATCAACAATAGAGAAATGATTGATTTCAAAACGAGGGATGTGAAAAGACTTTATCGTGGCTGTAGACTTAATGGTTGTAACCTCTTCATATAAGCGTCGAGGATTCGAGTTTTTCGTTTTGTAGCAACAATGCTTAAATCTGACAAATATTTTCGAATAGATTAACCCTTGAAGTGCTGGGACCAATTTCATGCTCTTGCAAACGGGTTAGATTCAGGCAAGCCGCCAAGTAAATTAGCGACTGGCCTGTGATGTAACATGTTTGCTACTCTGAGTATCTTTCCACGACAAAATTACGCACATGTTTAATGTTTTGAAAAGCAGACGACACAAAAATCTACTCTAAGAAAATTACCAAGCATTCTAAGGCTTAAACATAAGTACACAAAATACAAAATTCGTCATTGAGTGTAAAAACGACTTTGAGTAATGGATCATCCGAAATGAATAACGCGCAGTCCCCTTCACATGAATGAAAATCGGGGTATCAAGATTCATCATAGATATGATATGAAAGGAATTGATGTCTGGGTCAGCGAGAATAAAAGAAATGGAATGGATATGGGAAGCGATTCGGATTATAGATTAACTACGACGTCAATATCATTTTAGTTGTAGAAACAACAATCCATGAATAGGTCCCGGGGCCCGTTTTACTAAACAGTTTACGCTTAAGATTTGCGTAAGTCTAAAACAATAATTCCTTTTATTTCAATATTTGGCAAAGCAATATTGCAAAGTAACACCTCATTGGAATCGTCTCTCCGAGACGCTTCCAATGACGTGTCACATTGCAATATTGTACTTTCATTGAAGATGTTATCCATGTTAATCAATTATGACTTACGCAAACATTTTCCGTAAAGTGTTTAGTAAAACGGGCCCCCGGTCATTCTTCGTGTCATTTCTTGTTAGTACTGTATCTAAGTCTTATGTACCCATACATGTTTATTTCCAGACACATTATTTCTAAAAGAAGCATTTTTAACAGTGTAAATATAGAATGGAATGGCCAATTCTAAGTTTTAAGAATGCATAGTAAGACCATCCTGAATATATATATCAACACATTTGCATTTAACATTTGTATATTTAACAATGTATTAAGATAGGCTATAAAATAAGATTAAACAGTCTTTCAAACTACAGACTGATTTACATCATGAAAACAGGTCTTCAGTCGAACATGATGATACCGAAACGGTGTTTATATACCTTCTAAAGCCTGTTCTTAATATCGAAAAAGTAACTCGTCCAAATTAAAAGTAACAGCGGACGACAAAAATGGTCCAGAAAATGTATTTTTATAATGTTCGGTAAACAAAATTACTACATAAAAGCTAATATGCTAAATACGAGCAAATAAGCATTTCAACGCAAAGGGTTTTATATTATTTTCCAGAATATGTGGTAAAGTGAAGTTTGATTAATTAACGATCTAAACATCAGAAGGAATGTTTGTCAAGCCAGAGAAAGCCATGACAGTAGAAACATTTTTGGTCAAAGCAATTTCTTTAGAAAGTATTTAACGACTTGTTTGAAGTGAGATAGACTGAGCTGTCGGAGGCACTTTAGTTATATCGTACTAATTAGTCCTAATTGTATTGTTTCCTAAAGAAAAAAAATGTTGATATGGTCAAACGCTTTTGACGAATTCCGACATGTTAACAAAGTTTCTAGGTAGAACTTATATGAGAAATATTTGTTCATTTTGTAGTCGAAAATCTGTTAACATTACACAGAAATGTGTATAGATTTGCCGATGAGATATCAACATTAACATTTCAACACTTCTCCTACCAGATAACAATTGCTGTAAAATTTCATAATACTCCGAAAACCTATTACCATTCGGGTATGTTATTGCAGTTGCATCTTTATGTATGTTAAAATTATTCCTGTTACTGCCATCCATTTCAGTTTTCATGAAACAGTATCAATAATTCTCCTGCCTATGACAGACACATTTTGAAATAAGTTACAAACAGCTCTTCATAGAAAATCAGTTGGTCTAACTCAGATAGATAAACCCATTGGATTGATAGCAGAAAATAAACAAAATATAGAAATAATCTAAGTATAAGAAGATTCACTCTAACTCCTGTCACAATGTTCTCTACAAGAGCGCATCTAAACCCTTTAGCAAACGCCAAATTATCGACTGCCCCAAATTGAAAGAGTTTGCAGACGACCTTTCAAAATGTAATGAAATTGAAAAAATGAATTACTGGTAGGGCCGAAAACATTATGGGAAAAGGAGAAAATGCTCGTTGAGAGCAATTTCTCATTTTTCCACAACGTTTTTATTGCGTCGTCAGCAACAAACTGGCCAAATGTCGTCATTGTTTGGTAATGGGTTCAAGTCCTCTGCATTAAAAAAAGTTCACGTTCGGTGCAAATGTACCTTTAAACCAGGTCAAAATGAAAGCACCAGCAGGCGATCATTATAAAGTAAGAGTTATTAAAGTTTACTCCGTTCCATTGGCTAGAAAACATTGATACGGGCAATAATTCCTTTTGTTTCAACGGTTTGTCAACTTTTTACAACCTACAAACAACATTATATTTCTTAAAGCAGACGACTTTAGAAAAGCTTTGTAAACCTGTGAAAACCCTTTCAGATCTGCTGGTGCGATATGAGAATAGATCGAAAAGGCATTGTGGCACAAGAAGAAATTGCTTGCGATTAGCAATTTCTCCTTTTTCCACAATGCTTTTTTAAAGTCGTCTTCTGTAAGACGTAAAAATGTGGCGTAGATGCGTTGATGGTTATATATTCAGAACATGAAGTCGATTCCATTTTTCAATCTTTATCAAATGTCATGCTTTGGAGACATAAATTATTTATAACCAGCGTCATTAAATTATCAACAGCATATTTATGAGTGACATAATTCCTGAAACAGATCGCAATAAAAATGTTTTTCATCTCATGAGATATAAATGGAAACAATTTCTCTAGACAATTGAAATTAAGACAAAGGAAATAAAACCTTTGACTTCTAATTGGAATAGTTTAAGTTATGTGTAATGAAGCAAAATGTTATGATCAAAGAAGAGAGATCTTGTTTTGTCGAATTCTTTCCTTCAACAAAGTAAGGACGTAAAATTGCGTCTCTTCAAAGGAAAGGAGAGGGGCAAAATAGTTCTTCAAAGCCCATATCAAACAATTTTGCAAATGTTGCTAGAAGTGAAAAAAAAACTTATCTAAGTAACCGATTTTTTCCTGACATAGATCTTTAACTTAAGAGCGGAACAAGTTCGGAACTAATTTCGATTTTAAGTGTCGTATGCAAAAGCTTGCGGTTTTGGACAGCATTTTAGTCATGCGGTCAAGATTATAAAAATAAATTGCCAAGTTCTGTTATCATTGTCCTTTCGAATTACTGATTTTTTATTAAACAACCACCAGAGATTCACCTGCCTATTGAAGACGCATCTTTAATCTGTATCAATATCAAATGTAGACTTTTTAAGACAGAAGAACAAGAACTTAATCAAAATATAAAAATGATCAAATTATGAGTTTGATTTCACTATCACGTTGGTCACAATGTTTTTCAAATGCAGTGTTCTGCTAGGGCGTATTTCAAACTCGTCTGAAAAAGGGAAAACTCAACTTCGGTGCAAATGTACCTTTACTGTTGCTTTTATACCTTTCCATAATGTTTATTCTCAATATCCTCCAAACATAACCAGATATCATCCCAAAACACATATAAACACAAATATATATACAAATCACAAATATATTATAAGAAATAATATCCTTACACTGTAGATTCCACAATATTCCGTTTACAACTCAAGACACCTCACACATGAACATATATACACTATATAATACTATACTAACCCCATCTGCGGTCTAAACGCGACATGTTTATCACTAAATCACGCTTTTCTGCTAGATCGCCTGCATAAAGAAAAATAAATACAAACACAACCAGGAATGTATGTCACAATTCAATGTTATTCCCACGTATAACGGAATCAAACCCGATGTGTTTTTTCCCGAGGTAAAAAAAATCGCCAAACTGATTCGTCCTAATAGTCCGACGCTTGAAACTTCGTGATCTCGGTATAACAAGTGCTGTAGACGCTGGGTGACTTTGGTGTTTTACACAGTGTTTCCACTCTAGCGCGGGATATTTTCCGATACAACCACTGCAACCCTCTCTCGCTGTATTATTTGTATGGCCCGAAACATATCAGACACACTGTTTCGAGGGTTTGGATGTTGCTCTATTAGCTTTTAACTGGTAAAGACAAAATAAAATATATAACCATTTATACCGTCCATCTATTTTCCTAGGAGATTTTACAAATGATCCAAATTAAAATAAACAAATAAAAAAAAACAAAAAAAAAAAAGAAAATTAAAGAAAGACGCAATGAGGATTTCAGAGTATTAAAGTAATGTGAGCTTAATTGCATTGGGTAATACTCATATGTCTGATAAATTTAGACGTGAGCGAATTAAAGTTATTTGAATTGAATTGGTAGATTTTGTATTGGGTTTATGCCGTATCAATATGTTGTACTTATTTAACGGCTTTCCTGGATCCAGCATTACTAGGCTTTTATTTGATTTTTTCATCTACTTTTTTGGACATGCGCTCCTTTCGGCTGCAATTTCTCTGCCGAGTGTTAGACGTAACGCCGTTATAAAGCATGGGTTATCATATAGATGTACCACCAGAACCGGAAATGTGATGGTCAACTCATGCAGGGTACACAATATGGCTAACATTGGCAAAGGTATGTGAAAAAAGCACAATACCTGGGCCCAGCCATCTTGTTCGGACATACGATCGTACACATGGGTCAGGTGATTCCCAGCCTGGGCTATGAACAAAAATTTGAACCAATATTAATTGGAGAGATGTAAACTCGCTAGAATAGTCATTCATAAAGCTCAACAAAAGTCGGCACGCGCAGGAATGTAAATAATTTCACAATACAATGTGATAATAGTATTTCTTTGGTGCACATTATAATTACAAACCTAGATATCTAGTTTCACATTCCAAAAACGAGTCGCATTCATTGATAGGTTGCGTCATTCATTTACATGTCACTGGGAATAAACCAACCTACTGTATTGAAAGAGTGCACTATTTCGTTGAATAGTGTCAACACATTTAAAGTAGGTTTTCTGCAATATAAACATGAACCTCAACAGCTTTGTATACCGAGCACCGAAGTACCATACAAGCATTTACCAGAATAACAGAGCTATCTACGAAAACCAACACGGATAAAGAATAATAATAACAACAACAACAACAACAACAACAACAACAACACAGATGAAACAGTGTCGTTGTTTACTTGAATGAATCATAAGATTAGAATGTGTCTTGTGACCAATTTGTGGAGGAAATTGGTCCAGACCTTGGGACACGAGAGCCGTGGATTTTAATACCGAGAGTTGGGGGATCTACTGTACGACAGTTCTTACATCAACATCCGGTGCGAATACTGGTTAATTATCCAAACACATTATAGAGAGTGATTAATGTATGTTTACAAGTAACAGTGTCCCAATCGATGTTAATACATACGTTTAAAGTGACCAAAAACCAGTTTCGCTTTGATTTCAAAGTTCAGCCTATCTAAAAGCGAATAAAGATGCACAAGAGCAAGTCCATTTCGAAACTGTGTCATCGTGCTTTTGAAAATGTCACCCCTCATTATCGTTGTGTTATGGAGTTACTTGCCAAGTACATTTTCTTTACTATAGATGCGTTTGAAGAGGTACTGCCGTCGAGGTATAAGTGGTAAATGACTAAAACGGCATTATGGCAAAAAAGAGCATTATACGGACGTAAATTTAAAAAAGTCCAGTGCTGTGACTCACATATCGGTGTTACATAGCCGTGGTGTTTTGTAGTAATATCAACTACACACGTACCAATACTATTTCTCGGCTTAATGTCATATCGTATTTCCTATTAAACTAAATAGAATATATAACGTCAACTATCAGTCAACCCTTAAATGTGACCTTACTAACATAGAAGATAAAGGCATTGTATTTCATTTGCGCTCGATTTAAAGGGACTGTCTCACAGATAACGTTCTGTGAGTATCAAATATGAAAAAAAAAAATAAACAATCGTCATTATTGATTAAATGAACATATACATAACTCTTTATGTTTAATGATATTAAAAACCTTTGCTTTTACGAAAGATTGTGAAACAAGCAAACATTCCTTTCAGAACTTTGATAAAAGATTCTCTGCTTATATATAGGCTGGGGTTTCTAACTGAAGCACCATCTATCTACTATACGTATAACTGTCGATTCAAGCCATACAGACATAGCATATCAACATGCAAAAATAATATCAATTTCTGTAATCAAAGCATAACCAATAGAATAAAAGGAATGCCTTTGTTTCCGAAAAACGGCAAGCATGCAAGCAATCAGTAGAGAGTTTGTGGCAAGTCGCGGGAATTTGAGACTGGAAGACAATTGCTCGATTTTCGACTGTGCCCAATATTTCACAGAGAAAGGTCTTTTGGTAAGACACTATTTCTTCAATCTATCCTAGTTTCGGTAAATAACCCATGAAGCCAGATATAATTGAATAAAATGATGTTCTATTCATCACGTAAATTATTCGAATTATGTTGCAATTCCAGACATTATGAAATGGAGGAAGGCCACATACTCAACTGCTCATAGGAACCGTTCAAGAGAACGAAAACCATCGGCATTCCATAAGTCAGTCGGGAAACAATCTATTATGGAAATCCAAATGCCGTCACCTGAATTCAAGCGCACGTGGAGAGGAGCCATGTGATTTCAAGATCGTAACTCTAACCAGTAGGCCAAGAATGGCCCGATATAATGTTGAAAGCGGGGTTTAGCTACAATAGAAAGATATTTATTGACATTTATTCACCAGGCCATTGAGCCCGCTCTCCATAGTATTGTTGAAAACGGGTTTAAACTACAATAAGTAGATATATGACAGTGTATTTATCCATCGGTCACCTGGGGTTATATCTGATGACTCTTGAATAATCGCACGGATTTCCCAGACGCAACGGAGCCGAGTGGGGATGAATATGGCTGCTACTACTAAAAGCTTAAACCCCTTATTCAATTTTGCCCCGCTGTGGTACCATATATTAAAGAAAACACTATAACAAAATGATAAATTGCTCATGATGAGAAATTCATCATTTTGTCACAATGTTTTTTTTTATAAAAAGTAACATGCGGAGAAAAGGTAGAACATGAAGTTTTATGAAGGTCGTCCATTTTGGCTTTCAATTTTGACCAGTGGCAATATCTCATGAGAGGGGAGGAATGGGCTGAAATAACTTCGATACGTCAAAGTTTAGTCAGTAATGAAATAACCGTTTGAATGGGGACGATTGGATTAACTGACCTATTATTAATTAAATACGCTGGACTTGTGGTAGACGAAAAAGATACCCTTATATTCTTTTCCATAAACTCTTATCGATCGGAGCAAGTATTAGGATCGAATAAATACACTTCTTACAACGCACTTTGTCTGTGTGTCTAATCAGACTGGGTGCTCTTTTTGACATATTTACTTGTGGTAAGTGTTTTAAATGTAAAGTGGTTTCTTGCATATTTTCCATGGCACTAAATTAATACGAATAAACCTGCATGCTATAATATCAGGACTACATTTTACGCGGTTTAATAAATAAACCCTTTTTCAGCAACACACCATGTTAACGATTTGTACGCTAGTACGTTAACCCTTTAAGCAAAATACTCTCGGGAGTTACTAGAAAGCTGCTGTAAAATATTGTGATTGAAGTATGCAAAATGGAGACAATATTACAATTATCTCATATTCCAACATAAACAAGAGGGCAATAGAAAAGTACGGTCAACTTCCATTTCAATCCTTGATTGCATCAGAAAAGTCTTTCAATTTTGGTCGTCAAAACGCAAATTGTCGTTTGGTAAGGGATAAGTAACCGTTTTCCATATTGAAAACAAGGTTGTCGTTCTGTTTTGTTTATGCTGATGTACTATTAGATTCGATCCATGATGAATCATATCAACGTCAGCGACATCACCACAAAGGTAATGTCGGTTTTAGAACGCTGGATTTTTTTTCTAAAAATGGATTTTTGTGTCGCCTGCTTTTCAAAACCTCAAATACTTGCTCAATTTTGTTGAGGAAAGATACTCAGAGAAGCGAACAGGTTACATCACAAGCAAGCCGACAATGTACTTGGCGGCTGGCCTGGATCTAACCTGTATGCCTTAGTTCCAGCACTATAAGGGTTAACACTTTGTCAGTAGCATTGTGTCACTCAGTTTTAAACGTTGAACTAAACTTATCTAGAGAAAGAGCATTGGCCCCTAGTTATGAAAGTTTTTGGGGACGAATCCCTTTACTAGAGAGATTCCACTTAACCTTTGAATGTTTTTTTGCACTATTTTTGGTGCCAAGAGAAGTTGCTTTCATTGAAACGCATACCTCAAATCCATTTCATGGAATTTGCCATATATTATTGCTTTTAGCATTAATGAACGAGCGGTGGAAAGATTGATCAATGAATGAATTCGCATGTGCACTGTAAGTCGTGATTAACCTGAAGTGGTAATGAAAGTGACATTGCATCATTCAAAAGTATACATCCACTTTCTTTCTAATTGTCGACGATGGCCCACGTGTTAGACTTAGAAATTTGAGACCTGAAGACAGCGGCAAACATTTCATTTTTAAGTGTCACATGATCACTGCGTTATAATTGAAAAGTGTTGAAGTAAAGTTAAAGGGCTGATAAGAAATCCGTATTGTCGTGCGGGTAAGCTTCAAATTCGTATGTGTTTACTATTAAACAGGGCATTCGCCTACAGAAATCAAGAACCGGCGTTGGTGTTGAAGAGCCTACGTGTAGATCAAACGAACGATCTAACACTTGTTTCTTGTAAGTATAACGGCTACAATATACTCTTATGTGTCGAAGAAAACAAAACACGATAGTTACCCTAAACAAATGTATGTACTTTTGTATGGTTGTTTAAGGTCATATGACTAGTGTCTCAGTTATTTATCGGCTTTCCTAGATCCGCCAATACTAGGCTGGTGCTCTAAAATGACTTGTCAAATGTCACCTTCGCAAAACTTGAAGTATCGATGGGGTTCGGACCCCGTACCCCATAGTTCTAAGTCAGCCAACTTAACCAGTGTGCTTTCCTGGATTTCACCATTACTAAGCAGGCCTCTGTAGTATCTAGCCCAAGGACACTCACGTGAAGGATAAAAAAGGTTGCAGGCGAGGATTGAACCCAGAATCAAAGTGTTATAAGTCGTGAGTATAGTTTTACAGCATAAACTAGGAATTCTAAGGACATGCAAAGCAATTAAAGAACTCATGAATTTCAAACACCAAAGCATTCGAATCGACTTTTAAGAAATCATCGGGACGAGCAATTATTCCTTGTGCAATGATGATTTTAAAAGATAGAAAATATTCTTGACACTTGGCTAATGCCTTTCAGAACAGCATACCAATAACATTGGGTGGGAAGGGCGGAAGACCCTCACACACCGAGTTCCACAAAACTGGTTAATGAATTAGTGTGGTAATTAGTTCATCACATGTAGTAAGGCAAAGATACGAACTCGGCAAGAATGCGACTTTAATTAGCCGTAACCGGGCGAATACTAGCCCTCAAATTAACGAATTATGTTTTTTCGTCTTTTCTTGTTCTCCGGACTTATGGTGTTTATTATAAACCCGTTCTTTTTGACTAACCGTAATAATTTGTCTGACGTTTACTAGACAACTGATATTCCCGATAGCTCTAATGATGATTTAATCGGATTGCTAAGACACTAGGGTTATTCTTTAGATCTTTATTATTTATCACTTTACCTGTTTGGAGTCAAAGAAAGATGTACTTTACATCATTCCAAAACAATTGAAGTATTGTTGAACACAGCGTTAAATTAAAATCAGCTCAAAAAGGAGGACTTATCTCCTATATTTAGATGTTACAATGTATTGTGTATTTTAACCGCCAATTGCTATGTTTAACCGATCCCTCTATAAAATGCTAATGCATGCCATTTGCTCTTTCAATTAGGACCAATCACAAAGAGAGGGTATTTGTCAAAAGAGACCGCTTTTAACAAATGTAAATGAAACTTGCTACCAGGATGAGACACACCGTGTGAATAAATAAACAATATCGGACTTAAGATATAGTTTAAATCTGATACTGTTGATGGACTCACAAACTCTTATTATACGACATTTTGAAACATATTTGTTTAAACCCTTTCGTCAAAATGGACTTCTAAACATGTATCGCCAATATACGATTTACACAAACTACTTTGACAAAAAAAATTGCTCGTGACGAGCGTTTTACCCTTTTCTCACTGTAACTTTGTTCAAATTCGCGAATTCAATCTTGCTTTGTTTTCTTATTTTGCTATTCTGCTTAGAATGAACCGGTCACGCTATCCAACAATAAGGAAATGAAAAGCTTGAGATGGGATTAATGCTTATGGTAAATGTATATCATTGAATGCAAAAGGGGCACTGGCTATCTACCAATGTAGGTGACATTAATGCGGTGGTAGAAAGTCGGTCTCTTCTGTCGAGGGTCACGGGTTCGATCCACATTAGGCGAGGTTAAGACTGTCGGGACTGGCCCACAAATGGCGAGAACTGGTTTATTAGTATCAAGTAAGCAGTCATCGTTAGGGAATTTGACAAGCCTAAAGCTTCTGTCACATTTGATGTAAAGTGAATATGTTTAAACCAAACATAGAGAGTACCAAGTGTCGCAAATCAAATGAGTTAACTTGAAACAGTTCTTGAAAAGTGATATCAAATCACAAATCATCGTAACAATGAAAAATTAAAGTACTGAAGCTATTTAATATAGAATCAAAGGAACGTTTACTTCCAGCACATCAATTTCGTTTGACAGGTTGAATTTCAATTGAATGACATAATATTTTCTGAATAAATATAACCATCTGTTCCGAGACATTGAATCTTTATGAATGCCTTTCCTAATCATGAGTACCTTCTAACTTTAGATCGACGTACAAAATGACAATTAAAGACATATTTAGTGCAGTTTGGCGCCGTTTTCCAACAATAATCGTATTATAGTCGACTGCCTATATAACATATATGAACAAGGCTTGGAAGAAGTGTTTTTATTACTAAAATGATTGGCCGTGTCAAGAATCAAATCTATGCTACACACTTCTCCATTATATGTCAATATAAGCATGCGTTATTGATGAATGGTTCTTGAAAATATCGTCATAGTATGACAAAATGCTCTTGATAAATAAGTTTTCGATTTGCCAAAAGGTTCCAAATTTCGCCTGCATTAAAATTGCTGAATCTATTGGTTTATATGAAATTCGCATTTAAGATGCTGAAACTTGTTTGCTAAACGTAAACTGTAAAGGAACATTTTGTATTTGCTACAATATTTCGACAGAGATGAAGCAATATTAGGCACTTAAAGATATGCATAAATCATTATCATATTTTCTATCTTGATTTAATTTTACAGACCGGTGTTTGTTTGACGAGAAACTGTGTAGTTTAAGTCAATAAAGAATTCATAATCTTGATCTTGATCATATGACGTAAATACTGTTAAAAACGACGTTAATCCTCGAAATGACCAAACTAAACCAGTTCTAATTCGTTACAAGTGTTGCTGTATGTTTCCACACCGTATCGTCTGTCGTTACTCGGTGTCCGCTTTCTGTTGACGTTACAATGCCGCCAGATGGCGGGGCAAACCGTCCAAATGTCATCTTTGTCAATAACGCAGTGCGAATTGGTAACTTGAGGTTTTAGTAAACATGTGTAACTCGACGCTGAATCTTTTTTGCTACTAGCAAATGATTCCCTAATGGGATCTATGCAGTACCATGCTCGTTGAATTAGGTTGAACGCTGTTTTCAACAATAGTTTATGTATATACCTCCTCTAGTGTACGTACCTACGTTACTTGGATCCTTACTTGGATGATCAAAGCTGTAATTGCATTACAGAAAGGAATATATACACGGCCGGATCATCCGGACTCCCTGGACCAAAGATATGTGTACATATCATTTTCGTGTTTTTTTGCTTAAACCCATACCTCTACAATTCATTATTTTGTTGTATTACATGCAACAGCCTTAAGAAACAGTTGTGATTAAAAAAGTACTTGCTCGGTATAAGAAACTTTAACGCACGATGAATTGCATTTGAGAAGTCCACCAAAACCTTTGGACAGCGATCACTTCCTAAATGTTAAGAATTAGTTCGTGATGTTAAAAAATCTAATGGTGCATATATGCGAAAATAAAGTTCATAATAATTACTGATCCCTTGGATCATATAACTTTATCGTTCTCATTTTATAAGGATATGCGTTTATTGTATTGTAAACAAAATATACACAGTGCAAAGATTCAAAAGAAAACCAACAATCCTCACTATTTATTTGTAAATTTTAGAGGGAATGAATACAGAATTGTCGACGTGTAATAGATCGTGACAATACGAGAAGGTCGCTTAATACCTTAAAAGGCCTTGTGCTATCTTTTCTACAATATCACACATACGTCTTGCAATCAATCCATCCTTAGCGGCATCTATAGGGGTTTATCACGCATTCGTATGGCAATAAATACGCGCATTAAAATAGCGCCACAACCCTCATTGCAATATATCCTTCCGCCGTGACACAGCAATGCCTGTTATTTGAGGACTCATTAATTTTGTGTAAATCATTAATCGCTGATTGAGGGACAATAATGTTCGACGCCGGGGTAGAATTACATCCCCTTGTGTTTGCAGCCAATTCGGCCTTAATGTGTTATTGCCATGCGATGGACTCCTCAAATCTATTCCATCGGACAATACAGTAATGAATGCCTTTATTAAGTCGATTCGTCTCGTTCGATTTAAAGACTGTATATGTCGTTCATTAAAATGAATGAGGTAGTCTTCTTTAAACGACAGTCACTAAACACGTTTGAAACGTATCTTACAACATACTTTGTTTCAACCGTTTCATTCTTTTGCATTTCAAGTTTCATAATAAAAATTCGTGTATTTGTTTACCTGTATTGGCCAATACCCTTTCGTACAGGTTTTATTGAGTCAGTTCAACATACTTTATTCATCTCTCACCACAGGCTGATAAAGTTCATACAAAAATGCCGTCGGTACATTGAAAAGAAGATCATTGTACACAATGATAGCCTTTATCTAGTCAATTCGTCTCTTTCAATTAAAAGACCGCAGCTCCTTTATTAAAATGAAACATACGCGGTCTATTCAATCGCCAGTAACGATAAATTTTTAAAGCGCCACTACTAAATCCGTTGTTTCGTTCATTCGTTCGTGTTATCATCAAAATGATCCTTAGTTTGTTCCTGTCACGTCCGTGACTCTTTTCATCGGCATTACAGCAGATTTAAGAGTCATTAGAAAATTTGAAACAAACTGAGTAGAATCAACCGAGTTACATTTTTCCTTTTTCTATAAATATGGTCAGCTATGTATTCAGCAGACCCGTAAATGCCTTTTTGTTAAACAAAGTGCTATTTTTCTACTTCACGAATACATAACACGTGGGTTTTCCTTTTTTCAAATATGCAGAGTAATGTTGTACATGTCTTCAAAAATCACTTTCTTTCGAAACTCCGAGACCATAGCCTTCGTTGAGAGTAAAGATAAGAGTTCGAAAAGCATAGCAAACAGTTTTAAGCAGCGGAAATGCCCTTTACCGTATTTCATAGAATATCGTCAACCGAACGAAGTTAAAATAAAATGACTATAATGTTCATCACATCCAGCATACAGCACAGCTTGTTAAATACGCTTGCTTGATAAAGTAAGCGACTAATAATGAAGAATTAAACACAGTGAGATATATATATATATATCTGCATCAATAGCAACACGAAGCTAAAAGTAATTCAAGGGTGTTTCCAAAAGGTGAAAACATCATAGAATACTAGATACATGACAAAGGGTTATGTGAAAGTTTTAAGCAATGCAAGGGTTAGTTTCCGACAAGTGCAAATATGACAAAAACTGGAAATATGACAAAAGGCATTATGAAAAATATTGCCAATCAACCTGTCGGGCTATTGGTTTTCACACAGCATTTGATAGTATGTTAATAACACTTGGAAGGACAAACCGCGAAGATCGACCACTCAATCGCGAAAATGACAAACACACTGGTGGCGAAGTGTCGGACCCTTCACCGACACATACCTATATTGACTGATTTATTAACGTGATGGATCGGATTGAATCATTGTTAACCCATTGCCAAACAATAGCGACGTTTGTCCAGTTTGTTGCAGACGACTTAAAAAAGCACCTTTTACCACAATAATTTCTGCCCTTTCAGAACATAATTTTTCAATAATTTTCATAATTTTTCACAAAGTTGACTTAAAAAAGCACCTTTTACCACAATGTTTTCTGCCCTGTCAGAACATAATTTTTCAATTCCATTACATTTTGAAATGTCGTCTGCAAATTCTTTCAATTCGGAACAGTTGGAAATTTGGCGTTTGGTTAAGGGTAAAACGTTGTTTTAACAAAATGTGGTTATATATTGGTGGAATGTGTAGCTACACTTAACAAGCTGTATGTTTATGTAACTTTATGTTATCTTTTAGTTGAAACATATTTCTCACATAACTTAACGTGAGTTCTTGACAATTGCGAAGAACTTTTGCTAGTGTTGCACTAAGTCATGGAGGCTTTATGGTAGGACTATGATGTGTCTTGCCAAAGGACACTCCAGCGAAACAAGAGGTACCGAGGATTGAACAATTAAACACCTAAACGAATAATTGTCTTTCCGGGACATATGTCAAGCTCTGAACTTCACACCAGCCATACGTTTCGTCTATTTGTCTTTTTATTTCAACGTAATTCTTGAACAAAGATCGATTCACATCGACTTGCATAACATCTTCACTGTTTGGTATGATATATCTAAGGGGTATATGTTACACCTTTATAAACATTCAGAAGAGTTTTTGTCAAAAATTAAAAACGGCCCCATTCCATCGCCGCTAAATGTCGCTTCAATTCGGTATTGGATCTACACTAAGGATATTTACACGAAACTCCTCTTTTCTGAGTGATGCTTGTTGGTTGTACGTACATCGAGGGTTGAATGAATTACTTAAGTAACTACTCCAACTCTATAAAGGCCTTACCAAAGTCTGGCAAAAACGAGCCGATATAGCCTTTAACTTGTATAGAAAGAGACGGAACACTATTTTCGAGTGTTTTTTGCAGGCAGGTAGTACATAGACGGTTAAATTGGATAATTTAGTAAGTCCCCAAACTTTATGATAGCCATTCTTAAGTCTACCAATAATGTATCGATATATTCTTTAATTCACATAAGAAAGGCCGGGCCTTATTTGAGACAGGTCATATTCATCATAAATACGTTTGATGTAGATATTATCTAGATTTCCTTGATATGATAGCTATTGATACAATCTACGGTACAATCAAGTAGTGTTTCGACAACGGACTCTCTGTACTCCACACTAGAATCGCTACCGACTGAGGTAAAGCTGTTCCACACTAACACATAGATACAAAATGTGTATGCATCAAATCACTATATCTAAAATTGAGCATGCCCTATCTAGCAACAGAAATAGGCCAATACTTCTGGGATCTTATTGGTCAATGTTCGACAAAGTCAAATATTGGACAATCAAAACCAAGAAGTATTATAAGGTGAGGATAACTTGCTATGCGAAATAAATGATAATAAGCTCAGTATAAATAGAAAGAAAACGAACCGAATCGATCAGTTCTTAACCCCCATAAAGCTGGGTAGTTTTCTAAAATTAGATTTTCGGATCCTCTGCTTGCCAAAAGCCTCAAATATCTGCTTAATTTTGTAAGATACCTAGGTAAGCAAACAGCTTAGACCACAGGCCAGCGGCTTACCTGGATATAACCTGTTTGCATAGGCATGTAATCGGTTCCAGAACTATAAGGGTTAAGTCTAATATACACATATCAATCCATTAAATAGCCGAGCGAATCCCAGACACTGGTCCTTGAACAAGAGGACATTTTACTCAGACAAGGCGTAGCCCAATTTTCAACGCACCTGTATACATCATTGGATTTGTTTGTTTTGACACGTCTGTTAGACGGAGAGAAACACATTGTTAATGTCAATTTGCACGTCTGTTCCGTGGATTATGTCAACATTATGTCATATAGAGGATATGTTTCAGAGAACATTGTGGTTATTGTACGAAGAGAAAACACAATTATATGTCGTAACCTTGAGTCACTACACCTGCATGTCGTCTTACTTTTCGGTATCAGTCGTTGATAACATTGTTTGTTATACATAACATCCTTATATGTCATTGAGTACTGTCAATTGTATAACAATGTCGAATCATTAGATCAAAATGGTTTGTACCATTTTGGACATGTTATGTTGCACTAAGACATCTAAAAATTCCAGATAATTCAGACAGAATAAGGGTAATAATGGCTGCAAAGCCTTGGGAATTTAGTTTTATCTTATTTATTTTTACATTGATTGCGAAATACGTTCTTACAACTTAGATATTACACTCGACTTTGCTTCCTTGATACATTACCAGTATTCGCGCCAAATTTTGGTTAATAAGGTGTCGCAAGGCAGATCCCGCTACTCACGGGATACGAAGCCACGACCCTCGTGTCAAGAAGCCGACGCTCTACCCCTGGAACACTGTCCTGTACAACCCTTGTGGAGTGCGCGAGTTTTTTCTGTTTGGATACGTTGTTATAATTGTCTTGACACTCGTTATTCAAAAAACAAACCTATTGGTCTAATACTATGAAAGAGCAACATGCAGTTTCATTAATTTCTTTCAAATTGGATGAATTTCTTGGCAACCCCCTACTCTATAATACGGGGAACAACATTCAAGAAGGTGTCCGAAAATCATTCGGACGCCTGTACAACCTTTCTTAGCATATACATGTTCAAAATACTGCATATCCCTTATACATGTACATGTAGGTCTACTAATTTTTGTTTATATCAGCAACAGAACTCCGTTTACATGTTAACGTGCATTGACAGACAGTAGACATTACCACACGGTCTGGCTGTTTCAGCTGCAATTTTATGTTGACATCAAGTGAAATGCCGATAACACTTGCTGCGAAATAACACTTACTATAGCCAATTACATGAACCTTTGTATAACCTAAACTATCGCAACATCTACCTTTACAGTAAAGATGATACGACCATTTTGCATTCAAAGCGGCGATGAGTTGCATTACATGTAGTAAACATGTTAGATCACAGGCCAGCCACCAATTTACTTGGCGGCTGGCCTGGATCTAACCTTATGTTTGCATAAGCAAATATGAGATACAAATGCGATACTAGACAAATGCATGATATAAAGCCGATATACTTTCATTAGTCTTAAGCACGTTTAACCCAATGCCCTTCATGAGAATATGAATAGAATAGAATATATTTGTATTGACTCATAAACATGCCCTTGCATGTAGACTCATCAATATTTAACAAGAAGTACATATATTCCCATATGTAACTGGTTCAAATAAAACGAAATAGTAGACGAAACACAAAAATATATATATTTGGCAGGAACCATTGCGAAATGAAAGGTTTAATTGCTCATTACAGGCAACTCACCACCTTTGTCACAATGGTGCATAAAGCCTTTTGTAGCAGATGAACAAAACCATTGTGTATTAATTCATTGCGATACAATCAAAAATAGATTGAAAACCTTTATACGATACCGTTTAAATGCTCACAAATGAAGTCTAGTATATCTAGGTATCAGAAGTCGAATATATATTTTACACATTTCGCAGTAAATGTATTTCTTCACGAACCACTCATCCATTAACATCCCTTTTTTTAAAAAAACAACAACATCAACAACAACTTTTATTGGTAATAGTGCAACGTATTTCTCTTGAACCAAATATACAGTATCTCCTTCGTTTGGCCAAAGGAAATACGAAATATTGAGGATTCATTGCAAGACTATAGTAAGTGATTCATGTTAATGAAGCACCTACTATAGTCTTGCACTGAACCCTTGATATTTGCGTTAACAGTGATGTCTCGTCGAATTTATTTAGAAATGTATAGCTCGTTTACCATGGTCTGTCATCTTACATACCTCTAACTGCACACAGGCGTAGAGAGGTGGGGTAATCGTTCAATTAGCCTAATACATTTTGAATTCGTTACATCTGTTATCATACGTTAAGAGACGTGTCGGGCAAAGAGCAGTTCTTAGAAAAGTGCCATTTCCAAGCGGGTAACTATTTACGATGAGTGTCACGTGCTTATGAGTTAAAGTCCAGTATATAATAATACACAGATCCATGTTATGTTCAGGTTAATAAAACTGGATTAAACACGGAACCTTGGCTCTTGGAATGTTAAGGTACTGAAAAGTGGTATGACCTAAATGCACTAATTCTTAAAACTTACATGTACAACTAGCAATGCTTTGAACAAACTATTGTAAATTACACTGTACTTCGGTAATTCACACACATCTGTACTAAACCCTTCAAACCATCTCAGATATACTGTAATTTGTACGTGATTTACTTCATATTTCTATTGTTTATTTATGTTCATGTATGTAATTGTAAATGTGTTTGAACCATGTGCCTATGTACCTTAGTTCTAACAAAATGTTGTTATGTTATATTATCATATGTAGTTCACTTAACTACTTAACATCCATTAAACTAGTTATTATAATGTACGTTTAAGTATCTGTATTTACATTAGAATGTTTGGTTCATTCGTTGAACATGATACAATACAATACAATTACAATAATTCCATTGAAACATGGTATAAAGACACTTTCATATTACCAAGTAACAAAATTTATATCAGATAGTTGCCATGTTGTGACCCGACACTACTTAATGATTGGTAACTTAAACTGAGGATAAGATGTGGTTATAATAAATTGTCTCAAGATATTGCTGTTATAAATGAAATGGAGGTTGAAGCGTATTATATTGGTAGATGATGCAAAGGAAAGGAAGAAGTTTGAGAAGAATAAGTTTATTGACATATGCTTATAAACCATTTAGTTTTTCGCATCCGTCTTGAAACCACTAATTAGGTCTATTTGATTTCCTAATTAAATGCACTTGATCAAAGGAATCTTTGATTCGCTGTGTTGAAAGTTTCTTGAAAAGTCTTTTTCCTTAGTGAATTACTAAGATAAGTGTTACATTGATAAAAATGATTAGAAAAATAAGTCATTGGCATTTACAAGTTACATCATTATATTCGAATTTTGAAGACTTGACTGTACATATACATGTTTCTCTCACTGCAGACGCAAATATTTAACAATGATGGTATCAAAACTCAAAACACAGATCTAGTAATAAATGTTTCAAAGTCGATCAATTACACATAATACCTAACTAGACTGAATTCTTGAAACTACAAAAAGGATTTGACCAAAAAGTCGTTATACATATATAAATCCTTAGTTTGATGGATTGCGTTCAAATCGTGTGCAACAGAAGATGTTATAAATAAACAGATATGATAACCATTTTTTGTGTGTAATTTTTAAAAACATTCTGACCAATTTAGTTAAGTTTCGAGCCATCTTTTCTTTTGGCATATGTCCCTCTGAAGTCTTCAAATGCATGTGCACTGAAGTTATATGAAAACGTTTCAAACAAACAAAAAAAATGTGTCCGTTATTCTCTGACACAATTATATAAGATAGCATACTTATAGAGCCTATCTACTAACCACATAATATACTCAAAAACATATAGAAGAGGAACATATATTCTATTCTGTTCTGGTGCCAGTTTCCAAAAGTAATGAATGTCAGCGACAATTTGCGATTAATTATGGCGTACGTGATTTTAAGAAGACAAGAATGAACAGAATTGAACTTGCCGGATCTTTCTTCTTTTGCTACGACCCTATTACACTTGTTTATTTGCGGGGCGATTTTCGATTATTAGCATAAACAAGATTGAAGTGTCGATGTTGCTTGAGTAACAAAGGGTAAGGATGATTTGCTTAAACCCCTATAGTGCTGGAACCGACTTCATGCTCATGCATGTAAATTAGCGGCTGGCCTGTGATCTAACCTGTTTGCTACTCTGAGTACTTTCCTCATCAAATTTAAGCAGCTATTTAAGGTTTTGGAAAGCAGACGACACAAAAGTCTTTTTTAGAAAACTACCCAGCAATCTAAGGATACATGATTTAAATGATTAAAAAGTTAAAAAGTAGAGGACACAGAAAGAAATCATATCGAATCGATGAATGAGTTTAGCAAGTGCGCACTTCTGAGAATATGTTTGCACAAGTGCAGTGCTAGCAGCTCTTCAACTTGGCTGTGTTTCTTGGAAATGAATCATATCTAATTAGGAAAACCATGATGAAAGACAAGATAAGATCAAATGTTTTGTTTTTTGTTTTGTTTCGAATTATTTCAGTCTAAAAATAAAAGCAGCACCGGGAGAACTTTTCTTAATTCTCTCTTTGAACCGACATTTGAAGACAAAAAAAGCCTTTCAAGTTAAGAGTGGCTGGGTTATATAATTCTGAAGAACCATATGCAGCGAGAAAGGTACTTAATGATAAAAAGAGAACTAAATAATACATCTTTGAATAAAATAACACAGAACGTAGAAGGAAAGCAAATGAATGCAAACAGGAAAGACAAATTCAATTGACGTGTCCATGTGCAAATATACAGCTATAAAGGACGAACGAAATCTCAAGCATCCATGATATATAGTTGAAATTTGATTCCTCATTTATTTTATCAAAAGAATCATGCATGATAAAAAAGAGTAGCCTATCTTGTATGGCTAAAGTGTGATAGTTTTGATGTTGGAGAGTTCCCCGATTCACAAGTTCAGTTTTTGATACTTCTCAAGCAAAAACTGATTCTCTATTCTCTTAAATGTGTATCTCTATCGGTATTTCCTTTCTTCAGAAAATGACATGTTAATGAATACTTTGGATACGTTGTTTTATCTTCTAAAGTTCCCCCTTTTTTCCATTGATATGCACTGCTCGTCATGAAACGAGGTGTGTATTTCTTTCTTTTGATTCTTTGAGGTATTCTGTGAATGCCTTTCAAACCCAGGATCCATATTACTCTACTTTCTTTCCGAAGAGGAAATAGTTTGTATAAATAGAGGCTAAAATATATAGTCTCCGTTAAAACATAAACTATGATTTCTTTTGCGTTTTAGAGTTAATGACATGTTTACCAGTTTTTTCCAAGATAAGCTTGAATGATTGTAGTTCTGTTTTGTCTTCAATGATCATAGTTTGATGTTTTTAAGCCGAGACAATCACTTGTATTTTATGTTTAACAGACGTTGTGCTCAATAAGGGTTGCTGTGACATGGATGGTCACTGAGGTACTACACTAGCCAAGGGTCCTTGACCCTAGCACGGGGTATACGCTCGGTCCAGGACCCCCAGGCTAGCACAACACTAGCAATGACCTGTTATATAGCGATGCCCGACTCTTAATGATGGAGGAAGACCCCATACACAACTACCCATAAGGGCTGGTCAAGCCGGGTAGAACCATCGCCATTCCGTAAGTCAGTCGAGAGAGCTTCTTATTCTATTGTTTTGCTTCCCTAAACCCTATATTGATGGTAGTCATAAGAAACAGCGCGCCGTCAAGACTTTTAATAGTGTTTGTGTTGAATTCCAAGTGACGTAACATGCAGTAACTACGTCTAAACTATATATATATTCCTATCGCCTATTGTTTCCGCAGAAATTCCATCGGAAGCCATACGACAGGTTTATGGTGCAGTGCCAGAGAAAATACGATCTGTACCAAATATACTGTACCCTGAAATGAGGCGTGAATCGCATACCTGACCTTGCCTATTTCTAGACTCGATACAAAGGTTTGTGTTTGTTGCTTTGTTTGTATGAACGTGTTCTTAACAGCAATTCAGTTTTACCTTATGCTACCTTACCTTATTGTTTCACATCGATTGTGAAGGAAGCTTAAAGTAGGTTCAAAGCCACTCTATATGACTGCTTCCTGGATACCAAAGCAGTACTCATTTATGCCACCTCGATGGTGCAGATTTAGAGTCTCTGTTTAGAGAATGGATGGTTGAAGGTTGCCATTAGGGATCTGCGTTGGTGAAAAAGTTAGCCTTGGGTACTAGAGACCTGTCAACCCGGGTTCGATTCCCAATGGCGATTAACTAACTCACTGAGGAGTCTCATTGGCAAGACGCATTTCCGATCATAGTAGTGGTAGATTACCCAGGAATCATGTGCAATTGTGTTTTAGAGTGAGCCATATTCATTTATGGAAAAACAAACAATGTCAATCATGGCTTCACTTTAATGAAAGAATTAATTATTTATTTAATTAATCAATTAATTAATAAATGAATGATGTTTTAAGACGCATCGAAAGCTAAGGTCATTTAACGCACATTATGATGATCTGGATAAGACTTCTCTTTAATTTAGTATAGGTAATTCGGAAAATATTTCAAATGGAAAGGCATCGCCATGTCAAAAATGCTTGTCATCAATATCTATAGATATGATGAATGAACTAGATCAACTAGAATGGCGATGTTACTTAAAAATCGTTTGTTAACAAGATCGTGTCTTTTCAAAGAACACTCAGTAAATCTTGTCTGCTGTGAAGACTATGGTTCTGTCAACTCTGAAGAAGACTGTACTTCTTTCATTTAGATGGAGAAAATACAATCACTTACTTTTACATAGATAAAACCACAGATAATGTCAGTTTATCTCGAGAACGTTTCGGTTTTGAAAAGAATATTAGCTGCAATAGGATCATTCATTCATTTAAAACTTCGCTGCGATATACTTCAATATGAAGAAACCCCCAAGAGATTACCAAGTTATAAATGTGATATCAGACACAGAAATGCTCGTTCTTTAAACACTTTCAATAGTATGTATATTCACACTATTTCCATCAAAACAAGACTGTGCAGACATATCGTTGCATATATCAATTGATACTAGAAAGGAGGTGATCAGTTAAAGACAACATCTAAAACCGTAGCATGAGATTTACAGAAACAAACAACGACGGAATGATATTAGTTTCTTCACTGAACTTACATTACAATTGAAGATGCATGTGCCACGTGGATGATGATGCCTTATGCTTTATAGTCGAAGTATATTATACTGACACAATGATTCCAGTGGATTTAATAAGTTTCAAGCTTCTGGGACAATCGGTGTAAAACATATAAGTTGAAACTAAAATCATTTCAATCGTTGTATCTTACCCCCTGTTTATTCATAAACAATACCGCTTTGATTATTATGGTTATTTTTCTGAAGCATTAGATTGCCAGACAACATTCTAAAATATTATCTGCCTTTTATCCACTAATAAGTATAAGCAAAAATCGAGCTTTGCAAAGTCAGACTTGCAGATTCGATATCTAGTCACTCGTTTCGATTTGCTATTCATCAACTGCATGTCTCACATACTTCGATGAATAACGTCATCATTGTACAACATTAAGGATATGCCATACCAAATTAATCATGACAACCTGTATATCAGTTACCGACAGAATGCATCTACTGCTACTTCAAACACGTGTTTCTGTCTCGATCGTGTAAGCTTAATTACAATTGAATTACCCGCTCTCGTGTCAAAGAAAAACTGTAGATCCCTCCTTAACTCAATACCATCAATAACGACATTTGGCAAGTTTGTTGCAGACAGCTCTCGAAAACATTGTGGGGAGAGGAGAAATTGCTCTTATCGAGCAATTTCTCCTTTCCGCCCAATGTTTTCTGTCCCCTCAGAAGATTATTTCTTAATTTCTTCACATTTTGAAATGTCGTCTGTAAACTGTTTCAATTTAGGACGGTCGAAAATCTGGCATTTGGTAAAGGGTTAAGTCGAGTTAATACCATGAACAAAGTATAACTTGCTTCTGTTTATTAAAGAATCATTGACCAAATCGTCCACCGAGCGCTCGCTGTACATCCATGGAGTATAAACGATAGTAATGAACCTTAGTTGTATGAAATTGTTTCTCAATAGATGAACAAACGATGCAATTGAACTAAGATATTTTCTTAATGCACTTCAATAGAATGTACCACTTGCACACCCTTTGAGTTCCGTAAAATCATCAATTAGACGTTAGACACTAAGTTTACCTTTTGTTGCGCTTAGTTTAAAAGAAATGTGAACAATTTTGCAGCTATTATACGGTTTTCGTAGATTCATCAGTACAAGGCTAGAGGTGTGAAGTGTCCTGTCAAAGGATACTCCCATGAAACCTAATGTACCAGTGGGGCTTTAACCGGGGACCTCGCGTTTTATGACCACGTCCTTTACCACTTGTCTGAGTAAACCGGGTTATGCTAAGGAAAGGCGACGGTGGTTTCGACTGACAGTTCGTAAGTCCTAATCGTATCTGGTACAGACAACTCGATCCATCATCCCGCGGGTTAATCCGCATGGAAAGCAGGAAATGCAATTTTGATGATGTATCGTTTCGGCCCAGATCTTCAATGCCACGACTCAAATATTTCTTAAGAGAAGTGAGCTGGTTTCATGTATTATCGTCTGTTACGTATATAAAGAATGAATTTTGAATAAACCATTTGTAGGGAATGAGTTAGGGATGAGTGATTTTTTCATTTGTCACAGTGATACCAGACACCGTTTGATGGCTGTTGATTTCTGTCAGAGTCTAAGGGACTCTACACGCGTATTTAATGAAAACATGGTGTTTAAAGACCATTTAGTTGAGAATTTTCTTCAAACAAAATAAAGAAAGAAAAAAACATAGCTATTGAAAGTTCTCTTAATATGGTTTAATTTTGTCGAAACTGCTTCTAATATGTTTTGCTGTGAATACACATGTATTTAAATCGGTATGCAAATAGTGACAGAATTGTCTCAAACAAAAGTAACATTCAGCAGTATTGGTTTGTTTATTCGTCTTACAGTGTCGAATTGTGTATGAATATCGCGGAAACAATTTTCTGTTATAATGCTATATTCGGCACAGTATCGATGGAAAACACATCCTAATTTAACTATCCAGAAGGGAAGGCTTAGAATAAAAAACATAGACATAGACAAAATTTATTGACATAAGCTTGTACAACTTCTAGTCATATAAAAACTACATAGATACTTTATCATGGTATAAAGGTCTCAGGCCCACAAGAACAGGCATATATCATTTTAAATAACCAAAACATGTCAATGATAAGGTAATATAACAGACTTCTTAGTCATTGATTGCTTAGAAGGTAGAAACTATACTGGTTTCCGAGAAACATATACTGTATGTAAAAATATATTATATTATATATTATATTACTTTTCTTAACATGTTACCGTCGTCTCAAAAATAGAATTATGATATGATAACCGCCAAGGAAGAAACATCGGTATTCCATTTGACAGCTGGAAAACTTCCCATTTCATTTTAGTCAAAAGCCATCAATGCCGGAAATTAAACACGCACGTTTCCAATGTCAAATGTAAAAATCCTTCCTTGAAATGATAAGCAAACGAAATCACAAAACAAGAGTACTCTTTGTACATGAAGGACAATGGTCTGAACGTAAGACTAATGTCCTACATGTACAAATAGTGCTCTGAAGGTAATGTGTCGTCCACTGGACACGAGGGTCGTGGGTTTGAATTCCGTGAGGTGCTGAGTCGAACCTTGTGACGAATCATTTATCCTCCTTCGGCGTGAGTACTTGTTATATTTCCATAAAAGAGGGTATTGTTTTACAAAAGATCATAAGAAAAACATTTTCGTAAGTCAAAACTTAGAATCATGGATAAAAACTCAAATGGAAGTACAATATTACAACGTGATTGGAAGCGGCTCGGAGACGCGATTCCAATGATGTGTTACTTTGCAGTATTTCTTTGCCCGATAATGAAATAAGAGGGTATGTTGTTTTGAACTTACGAACATTTTAAAACTAAAATATGCTAGAATAGTTCGTTGTTATAATGAATTATTGGTTAATAACAATATGATTATTGTGTCTACGATAAACTTTATCGTAGTATTTACTTATGTTCAAAATTGTTTTCTTAGCATTTGATTACATTAAGCATTTATTCCATTAACGAAAGGTCGCAAGGCAGACCCCGCTTCTATCGTGTCCCGAGGCCGACGCTCTATCCATTGCTGGCCTTATTGAAAGAGAAGCTGCCCACAGGAGAGTTTGTTTCACCCTCGATATGCATTGTGTAGTACGCTTATTTATTCACATAGACACCATTCACGAATGGGTGTAAACTGACTCTCTGTAAGGTCTATCGTGGCTTCTCGGATTCCATGGCGAAAAATGGGACCACGCAAACACCTCCCCTTATCCTTACAGTGGACACATTTTTCCTTCGTTTCATATTTTTATTGTCAACAGCAAATTAAGTTTAAAATACTAGTACAGTCAATCTTGTTTTCAGAGACTCTTAGATAGTGTGTGAAAGGATGTTTAGTCTAAGGCTACCTTAATACAAGACGTATAGAAGCTTTTTAAATGGCTGACATTAATAGTAAGCTAGCTGTCTGATACAGCACAGTTCAGTCGCTTTTGTTTATACGTCCGTTGATGAAAACAAAATGTTTTAAGAACAATACCGTTAATGTCGATATAATGTCCAATTTACCCGAGATATTGTTCCAAATTAGAATGGTTACATCTTAGACAAGCCATTAAGAGCAGTATTTTTTACATCGCAGACCTAAGAGGCCGGTTTTAGCTTTCCAAGGCCGGTTTTCTTTTTATCACTCCAGCCTGTTTATTGTCAATCGAATTGCGGCATAATTCTTATCGGCACATGCGTACAGATCACGTTTTATATTTGGCGGTTCTATGAAGGATTGGAAATGTCAAGGTCAAGTGCGTAAAGTATCACTTCGATTAGCCTGTACTATTTGCCTTGACTGATCGAGTACGTCATTTAATGCTTCAAGCTGATTTAATACCATATACTCGAGCTTATTGAAACATGAAACAGACAATCTGAGCGATCAAGGTTGTCCAAACTAACACGTCTGAACTCGATCGAATGAGCAAATGGAATTGATATAAAATGTCGTCGCTAAAAAGCATCGATGATAAAACAGAACTGTCAGGGGCGATGCTTTTCGACAGAAGCTAAGCACAAGCCATTTATCAGAGCTAATTGAATGTTGAAGTAGGTAAATCTAACAAAGAAATTGTTTTTTGGAGAATCCGATAAGGATTCATTGGAGCCACCTTAGAAGCCAAGATGAAACATGTCCATCTCTTGTACGGAAGGTTGCAATCTTGATACCCGGCAAGGTAATTCCAAATACCAAAGACCAAAGCAGTTTCCCTTTATGGCATACTGCTGGCTGGTTGATAGCATTTTGGCTTGGAAAGTTTGTACCGGGTCTAAGGCCTTGTGTTGTGCTGTTTGGATAAAACACCAATTAAACCATAAACAGCGATGGAAACGGCGTAATACCAGACATAAACACATGGAATTAAAAAGACACATGGAAATAAAATTTCCACCTTCATTTGATTGAAATTAATGTTATGCTTAACCCATCACCAAACAATAACGGAATTTGAGCAGTTTGTTGCAAACGACGCTGGAAAACATTGTGGGAAAAGGAGAAATTGCTCTTAACGAACAATTTCCCATTTTCCCCACAATGCTTTCTGCCCTATCATCAGGTTATTTTTCCAATTTCAGCATCTTTTGGAATGTCGTCTGCAAACCCCTCAATTTGGGACAGTCGAAAATTCAGCGTTTGGTAAAGGGTTAAGAGGCACGTTTTCGCGATTCGCGATACAACTCCCCCGCCGGGTCTTCCCAATACAAACATAAAATGGCCAGCAAAATATTATTTTGATAACAATCGATAGCGGCCATGTTTCAGACGCCAAACTGACTGCTCATCTGGTCCAAAACTCGACAATTACGTGTCAGCTGCTCAGGTCTGGACAATATCCGAACATCTCCGAATATTGCCGAAATGTGAATAACGCCTCCGTCAAATTTGAAGGCCGAATTTACCTCATTGAAATGAATGTTGTCGTTTTCTAGCGAACTTAAAGGCTGTACTCCCGTCATTGGCTTCTTTATGTTCGACAGGCAACATACTTGGAAATGCCTCTATGATAGTAACTAAGTAAGAGAGTACGTCAATTCTTTATTTATAAATATTTGGAAATTCGTATTTAGCATAGAATTAATCTACCATTTGACCCTCTGAAGAAAAGGCTTAGAGATGCAGTAAGTATTAAACTAAACAATAAAAACGTTGATATGTTAATGTGGATGATAATGGGGATGATAACAACGAAAATCTGTTGAATTAGTCTACATGTTGATATGGCAATTGGGCGGGAATTCTGATCTATGTTAGATATGATTTCCGTTAGACGACAAAGGTCTGGACACTCATCCTTGCCTTGTACAACAATACATTCTTACCAAGCCATCGACTGCTTTCCGACATAATCGCAATTATCCAGAGGTGAGGGGCGAATAAATCATGTCGCATTGACTTCAGGGGAATCAGTTAGCCATTAACGCTAGTGATTAAACGAACGGGAAGACGCGAACGGAACATTCTTTTCACTGATAATCCACAATTCGCAAATGTGACGTCATTTTCATCTATCAATTCTGCCAGACTAAGGTTCATTAGAGCACGGGAAGCTATCAAAAATAATAGCTTTGCAGAAAGATTTGTGCTTTTCGCGTTCCTGTCAAAGATATTATATCATCGTAATACATAGCGTTGTGTTAGTGCATAAGGGGGTTTGGCCCTGGTCCAGGCCGTAATGTCGTCTGTGCCAATGGGTAACCCTTTCCCAGACACAAATTTTCAACAGCCCTAAATTGGAAAAGTTTGCAGACGACAATTCAAAATGTGATGAAATTGAAAAATATTCTTTAGATAGAGCAGAAAACCTTGTGGGAAAAGGAGAAATTGCTCTTAGCGAGCAATTTCTCCTTTTCCCACAATGTTTTCCAGAGTCGTCTGCAACAAAGTGGTTAAATGTCGTCTGTGCCAATGCTTAAGCGGTGTCTCAGTTCCGGATAATTACGCTAGACGACATAACAGCCTATCAAGAACTGCCCATAAAGTATATTCGGGAAACTACATAATTGCTTTACAAACACTAAAAGAGTGATGTAAACCAGCCGACACACTTTAGATTTTAGATTTTAGACTTGGAAGTTTTGAGTATCAAATTACTTATCAGAGCATCTATTTACCTTGACATTAATGGCAAATTTCATAATATTTTACTGGTTTTGCGAACGAAGTATTTGGATGATGTATTTTTGAGTTCCTTCGGCGAGGAAAAAATACGAAACTTTACCCATATACGGTTGGATTCAATAAAGATTGAATCATGTTTTAAGATTTTGAATTACTTTTCTGGAAATGAAGGAAAATGGCAAAAGTCAACCCTAAAAACGCTGAACCGGAAGTTGCGCAACCGATTTCGTCGTCAACAACATGGTGGGGCGGTAGAGCGTTTACCAACCTTGATGGAGTGCATCATATTTTGTATAATTGCAGAATAAATGGGTAGAAAGAACACGCCTATTCCAAACGTGGTCCATGGCGAAAAACCAACACATACAAATAGCAAAATGCATACACGCCCTGTAACATGCAAGTTACGACCCTGTGCGGAGTAAATCATACACGATTTGGCTTACCACACAGCAACAATAAACAACAATAAGCATAAGATAAACTATCAAACTGTGGAAGAATCAATGTGACAGCTTAATATGTTTATTGTATTATTTATTAAGACCAGCATTGTTTAATAGCAAGTATATGACCCTGTCAATAACCCTTATTCAAACTTCCTTGGTAATGTGCCAAGGCCGACAGGGGTTGATGCCTTGATTAACGTATTACTTCATAATACCTCACGTTAAGATATTTACTAAGAAATGCTTTAAAACCATTTCATTCATTTTCGATGAGACACTAATTCCCATACCATGTAATGGTTAAAGATGTCAATTCCCATTATTCAAACTTCCTGCGCAATGAGCCAGTGTAAGGCTTCTAGTGGATTACTTATTTAACTTAAGGTATTACTCAATTACACCTCATTTTTACGTATCTGCATATGAAAACTTTCACAATCTACTGTGACAAAATGGCGAATTACTCATAATAAACTATTGTATTCAAGTTGAACCAGACACAAAACCCCATTTGATGGAGTAGGTTACGCTGTAACAATACTTATTCGATCTTCCTTGATAATGAGTCAGTATGTAAGGCGTGGAAAGGATGACATGCTTAACTTATTACTCGATTATCCCTCACGTTGACGCAATTCCCAATTTTAAAAATATGTTCTTTAAAAGCAACTGTAACAAGAAGGATAAACATGTTCATGATAAGCAATTATGCCTTTTATTACAACGTTTTCTAGTCAATAAAGCGAGGAAACTATTTTCTTTCGCACTAAATGTCGTATGACTTGGTTTTCAATTTGAACCAATATAAGGTTCAATATGAGGAAATGTAGTACTAATAGGAATTGCACGCGCTTAGGGATCGACATATCATAACATAACATAACATAACATAACATAACATAACATAACATAACATAACATAACATAATTCTATTTCAACATTAAGCACATAGGCTCATAGTTATTACATTTATATTTTTACATGCATGCTATGAAAATGACATGTACATTTACAACTTATACATATGCATAAAAAGCAAAATTTGATAGACATACAGGATGAGAGTGACGACTTAGATAAACTTAATAATAAACTTGATAAACTTACAATTCCTGAAACTATTTTCTATTCTATAGAATAGTAACTTCTTCTTATCATAAATGCATGTTTGTAGTAACTAGAAAGTTTAATGAGTAATGATTTTTTATCAGTGTTAAGCAGACTGATGTAATACTTCGGTAAGTAAATGGATCTTAAGTCATATCGGTATCCCATATGCTAACAGCGACACCATTTCTAAACCGAAGAATTAAACTGGTTGAACCGAAATAAAGAAACGTCTTGATGCTGTTGATGCAATATGTGCGTTTTCTCTCTACATAGTACCGTACAACATATGTTTAAGTAAGCCATATGATTTGACTAATAGAATCTTTGATACTGTAACATAATCTTAGTCGAGCAAATAAAGCCCAGTAAAGACGTAGGGCCCTGTATAGCCATCGTCTATATATAGACACTTTCCTTATTTCAAGATATCAAGAAACGTTTCTTTTTTCCCAAAGACAATGTTCAACCACCTAAGTATGAAAATTCGGTTCGTTGACTTTGACTTTGGCGCGTTATTTAAGTCTTTGCTGCATGTCACTTTGCCTTGCTTATATTTGAGATAGAATATAGAGCGAACCCAAGCCCCTGTATTCAATGTATAACGCGCTACCGACTGAGCCAACAAAGCTAGGCTTAAAGGTTCTCGTTCACAGAAGAGGAAATTTGAACGTCAAAATGAAATGTGGTTGAAACAAATCAGCTTTTGTACAATTGTTAGATATTCAATTAAATATAGCTATTGAAAGCACAACTAATTTAGGAATCGTTAATTCATTTAAGTTTACTAGTATAAAGTTTATATGCTATAGATGACAACGATGTCACGCCTTTGAATTGAAATACACGTTAATTCTCTGTGTACACAATTTAAAGAATAAAAAACAATCTATCTTTGCTCCCAATGACTATTCTTACGTGCATATCATACGACAGTAAAGCTGCTGTACAGTGTTAAAGAAAGAAATATTTAACTTCCATATTTCCTCACATCTGTGAACAATAATCTGTACGTATGTAGAAAGATGATAGGAAGCCAAACCGACATCGGAAAAATGCATATTTCGTTACTTTGCCTGTCAGTGCGAACTGTAACTTTAATGTCGGACGCCTAAGGCGTGCTATTCTGGAAAACTGGCGAGAGAATAGTGGTATGCAAATGAGGATTATTTTTATTACGATATTTATTTTATTGCGGTTACATCTGTTGTCTGCTAACGCGTTTAGATGTTTTCGAACAACACATATTACGCGTGTTCAACCCAAAACGACACATCTCCTTTATTCAAATAAAGGAGATGCGTCGTTTTTGGTTGAACACAGGCAATGCATGCTTTACGCTTACCAATATAATATGACTTCAGTGTGTCGTGCTCTGAAAACACATGTTTTCGATTAAATTATATATTTCTTAGTTCTATCTGTGGATGTTTCCAACTCAATAACGCATGATTGTGTATGTTTTTGGACTTGTCAGTAGAATTATTGAGTTGACAGCTGTGCTTTCTCGAGTGCTTTTGAATGGAAATCAAAAAAATATGTGCGATTGGTGAAGGGAAGGGTCAAGTTTAAGAATAAACATCGTACCAACTGTTGCTTATTGGATATGTTTATAAGGTATTTAGCCTGAGCTTTTATCAAATCGGGGCAATGGGTTAGAGCCGATATCCTAAAATCTCATCTCCTCTTAAGCGATCACCATTTCGAATTGCGTATAGTGCTATCTAAAATGGTTTTTAGATTTGTAAAGGACACTAGTTGCATTGAAAGCTGAAACATGAAATACTGTCTTGTATAAAACTGCTTTCTGGCTTATCAACCATCACTGTTTACTAATATATCACCTTCAATTGGTTATCCTTATTCAAGTTTGACTCAGCTTTTTCCATCTCGATTAGTTTGTGTTAAGTGTTCTTGATCCAAATATACAGTAACAAACTAAAACATTTACCACTCGTATGTGATCTAAGTAAAGTTGTAAACAGATGTTATAACTTATATCCATCCATCCATCTTGCAATGCTTCCGGATTACATTATCAGCTACAAAAGACCGATTATGAATTTAAAAAATCCTGCAAGGTTGATCCCGCTACTCGCAAGATTCGAGCCCGTGACGCTCGAGACTGACGAATTTTCCTTTGACCAGTGTGCACAACTTGGGTTTAACAACAAAGATGAATTGGTCTAAATATAAATGGAACGATAAGGAATTTTCATAAACTTTATGATCAATTGCCTTGCACGATATTGCACAATGCACTTCCGAATCGAATAAGATAAGAACGATTTATTTGTTGTTATTTTGACCTACTTTAAGTGTCCTTCAAAGGATATGAAAGAGAAACAAATACAGGACTAAACAAAACGAATCATGCATCGTTACTTGTATACATGTGTTTCAAGATCGTCTGTCGTAAGCATTCGTCGAAAGTTAGATGATTTTATATTGGGTTTGATGCCATGTCATCATTTCTTGAATTATGTTATGGCTTTCCTGGATTTACTTTCACTAGGCGACAGCTCTAAATGGTATTGCAATAGGAAACTCCTAAGAAACCAAGGGCACCAAAGGGTCTCGCAAACTCGGAACCTTTGAGTTCTAAGACCGCCAAATGTGTTTCCACAGACACTCCAAAGGTACCTTGCTGCCTAACTCGGTTTCAATCAAAAGTTTCTTCGCTGATCAAACCCGACAAAATCTCGTAATGGGGGAGCACTTAAGTTTATTAAGTGTTATTTGACAACGTCCCGTTTTATTGATACTCTGCACGTTCGTGTGCAAATACACAGATTGAAGAAAAATACGATCGCGTAACGCTTTATCAAATTACCATGGGCTTACCTTTTTGTCTAATATTCATTCAAAGTGTCTGCAGATAGCAATGGTCAACATGTTTAGACATACCCTATTTCCTCTTCAACCCTTTATCAAACGCCAAATTTTTCGACTATCCCAAAATGAAAGAGTTTGAAGACGACATTCCAAAATGTGATGAAATTGGAAAAAAATCTTCTGATGGGCAGGAAACATTGTGGGAGAAGGAGAAATTGTTGTTTGTTAAGAGCAATGTTTTCGTATCCCACAATGTTTTCCAGAGTCGAATGCAACACACTGGTTAAATTTCATTATTGTTTGGTAATGGGTTAAGCCCATACTAATGGTACCCACAATGAAGGACTTGTAGAAAAACAGCAACAATGGAAGCACAGAATTTATACATGCAATACTCCAAGTACTATTAAATCATTACGGAATGCCGATGGTTCTACCCGCCTTGACCAGCCCTTATGGGCAGTTGAGTATGGGGTCTTCCTCCATCATTAAGAGTCGAGCATCGCTACATAACTGAAATAATGTTGATGTGATGTAAAACCCATATAAAAGAAATAAAATCGTTGATGTTACGTGGTTGTTCATTTGAATATGTTTACTAACTTGTACCCGCTTTATAGGGATAAAAACTGAAATAAAGAAGAATATGTAAGCAATGTTGAAAACGAAGCGTTTCGTTTTCAAAACGTCAATAACTATAAACCCACCATCGTTCGGGTGCTCATTGGAACCGTTTCTTTGTGGCAATACTAACGAATACCCTTACTCGGTTCTTTGGGGCAATACTAACGAATACCCTAACTCGGTTCTTTGAAGCAATACTAACGAATACCCTAACTCGATTCTTTGGGGCGATACTAATGAATACCCTAACTCGGTTCTTTGTGGCAATACTAATGAATATCCTAACTCGGTTCTTTGGGACAATACTAATGAATACCCTAACTCGGTATTTGGGGCAATACTAACAAAAACCTCACTCGATTCTTTGGGGCAATACTAATGAAAACCCTAACTCGATTCTTTGGGGCAGTACTAATGAAAACCCTAACTCGGTTCTTTGGGGCAATACTAACGAATACCCTAACTCGATTCTTTGGGGCGATACTAATGAATACCCTAACTCGGTTCTTTGTGGCAATACTAATGAATATCCTAACTCGGTTCTTTGGGACAATACTAATGAATACCCTAACTCGGTATTTGGGGCAATACTAACAAAAACCTCACTCGATTCTTTGGGGCAATACTAATGAAAACCCTAACTCGATTCTTTGGGGCAGTACTAATGAAAACCCTAACTCGGTTCTTTGGGGCAATACTAACGAATACCCTAACTCGATTCTTTGGGGCGATACTAATGAATACCCTAACTCGATTCTTTGGGGCAATACTAATGAAAACCCTAACTCGGTTCTTTGGGGCAATACTAATGAATACCTTAACTCGATTCTTTGTGGCAATACTAATGAATACCCTAACTCGGTTGTTTGGGGCAATACTAATGAATACCCTTACTCGGGTCTTTGGGTTAATACTAATGAATACCCTAACTCGGTTGTTTGGGGCAATACTAATGAATACCCTTACTCGGGTCTTTGGGTTAATACTAATGAATACCCTTACTCGATTCTTTGTGGCAATACTAATGAATACCCTAACTCGGTTCTTTGGGGCAATACTAACGAATACCCTAACTCGGTTCTTTGGGGTAATACTAATGAATACCCTAACTCGGTTGTTTGGGGCAAAACTAATGAATACCCTTACTCGGGTCTTTGGGTTAATACTAATGAATACCCTTACTCGATTCTTTGTGGCAATACTAATGAATACCCTAACTCGGTTCTTTGGGGCAATACAAACGAATACCCTAACTCGATTCTTTGGGGCAATACTAATGAATACCCTAACTTGATTTTTTGGGGCAATGCTAATGAAAACCCTAACTCGGTTCTTTGGGGCAATACTAATGAATACCTTAACTCGATTCTTTGTGGCAATACTAATGAATACCCTAACTCGGTTCTTTGGGGCAATACTAACGAATACCCTAACTCGATTCTTTTGGGCGATACTAATGAATACCCTTACTCGTTTCTTTGGGGCAATACTAATGAATACCATAACTCGATTCTCTGGGGTAATACTAATGAATACCCTAACTCGGTTTTTTGGGGCAATACTACTGAATACCCTTACTCGGTTCTTTGGGGGTAATACTAATGAATACCCTTACTCAGGTCTTTGGGTTAATACTAATGAATACCCTAACTCGATTCTTTGGGGCAATACTAATGAATACCCTAACTGTATTGTTTACAAAACTGTAAAATACATATAAGCAAGGATAAAGGGGGAGTGTTTTGCATTTGATATTCAATACCTCCTCTATCAATCCTGTTATGTAGATACTCATTACAACCGTCTTGCCAAGACGCTTATAATAAGTTCCCATCATAAAAGGTTAAGAATTAAACAATTAAGTATATGTTATTAAGGCAAATAAGCTCTTATCTGGAGAAATGAATGTCAATAGATTCGAAATACATTTTAAAGACATCACCTTGGGCAACGTAATATCATTAAAAACAAAAGACAGAAAAATCTTAAGAAATATCAGTTTTGCTTAGATTTAGCTCCATGATAGTTTCAAACGCAGATGTTTTGTGAAATAATACAGGGTAAATAAAACTTGCAAACCGTTCGATTGCCATGCTACTTTTGTCAAATTCGATGTGGAGCGCTTCCTAGCTATATGTTAAAAAGTTTATCATCGAGGGGAACAAAGTCAAGTAGTAGAACATCGCTAGACCTAAGATCAAACCCAGCAAATCCAAGCTTTTTTACAGTTGATTATCTGCGGTCGCTAATCATTAACCGGTGCTGAAACCGACTTCATGCTTATGAAAACAGGTTAGATCCAGGCCAGCCGACTAGTTTTATGACGGATGGCCTGTAATCTAATCTGTTTGCCACTCTGAGTATCTTTTCTCAAAAAGATTTAGCAGATAGTTAAGGTCTTGGAAAGCCGGCGACACCAAAATCTATTTTAAGAATATAACCAGGCATTCTACGGGTTAATCCCCCTCAATTAATGGTACGCTATGTATGCTGTCTGAATTGATTCGTTGCAAGGTGATTCATGATTCGTTAATCCCTATAATTGTCAGTGTATTGTTGCATTGATTCGATGCAAACATTATTTCATGAATAGTTGTACACTATGTATGCTGATGGCATTGATTCTACATCAATTGTGAAACAAGTAATTACAACTTAGACTATTTACTCTCAATTCTGCTTCCTGGAAACACAGTCAGTACTTACCCGAGGTGCGGATGAATGAAAGGTAGCAAGGAGGATCCTCTTACTCACGGGTTTTGAACCCACGACCGTCGAGTCGACTATTGCCCAATCAGAAGTCATACTCCTTGAGAATGACATTGCTTTGATCAGACGTTATGTTTAACAATCCCGGGACGTCTGTTTTGTATTGATGAGCGTGGCGCCCTGCTTCCTACCCTAATGTTACGCAGCGTTTTATGGTCTACGCAGAAATTGCCAGCACTAAACCGTGTAATAAAACGGAAAAATAAACCCTCGTTAAGCAACGATTATCACCCCTTTTTCCTTGCTGCATTACATAGAGAGACTGCAATACATATAGCAGATACGTATGCATGCCTGCGATTGGCGAAGTATTGTCTTTGTTTTTTTGTTTTGTGGTCCGAGACCGTTTTTAACAATGACATATTCATAGAATTGTGTGCCCTGTGTACATCAAATACTACATTTTCGTCAAACTATAAATCGATTAACCAGCCGTAAATGCTTTTGTCGTTACCTAGAGCACAGTGAAAAATAATTTTCTATTGCTTTCTCTTGGTATTTGGTATTAAATGTTTTGGTCATAAACGCTGAGAGAACCAGCCGGTCTTCTTTCTTAACCCATTACCAAACAATAACGACATTTTACCAGTTTGACTCTGGAAAACATTGTGGGAAAAAGGAGAAATTGCACTTATCGAGCAATTCCTCCTTTTCACGCAATGTTTTGTGTCCTATCAGAAGATTATTTTTCAATTTCATAACCTTTTTTAAATTTCGTCTGCAAACCTTTTCAATTCGGGACAGTTGAACAATTGGCGTTTGGGAAAGAGTTAAAGGAAGCGAACGTCAAACACGTCGTCCCGCACCACTTATGTGCTAAATCAACTATGTACATGTTTTATGGGAAAGCAGTTAGTTGTTAGGAAAGAATAATGCACAGAACTGTCGAGGATATACAAGTTGTATTGATATGAGTGCTGGTCGTCGTAATATGACTGAAATACTGTTGAAAACAGCATTAAACCAAACTCTAACAAACCGAGAATTAATGTTGAAACGTATTACGAGTGTGACGTGTTCATATGGTTTTATAGGAATTAGTTAAAGCATGAGGCTGTTTCCACCATTATTCTATTAACTTTATTGGAATAATTTTTTTTATTCCTTAGTCAGGTATTTCTGTTACTGTCTAATATCTTTTTGTTTCTTGCAAGGCTTGAATGCGTAGTATTGTATAGGTGGTAGATTTCACTTAAAAAAAGAATAAAACTGATCACTGATTAAGGACGTCTTTAAAGCTAAATCTTACACATTATTTCTTCGACAGGTTGGGACTATAAGACACTTTTTTCAAATCACATTCTACTTTAGATGTAAAATGGGCAATCACAAGGGGTTGAATATTCTGTTACATAAGTAGTAAAACCTGCATGAAGGGAGCAACGATATACCGTGTTCCATATAACCCCCTATTTACAAGAGGTGGTGCCTATCATACGATGCATTAATGGAAAAAAGATAAACGATGCATTAAGGTTTAAGAATTGATAGTTCCAGGGTATTATTTACGATCATGCGTTGATGTATATTTTAGTGTAACTTAACGATAAAGTAATCATGTTACGACCATATGTCGTTAGGAACACTGCCTTGCTTATTCAAAACGACAGCAAGCCTTCGAGGCACTAAACACACCATGGTACCTTGCGACTTAATTGTATGTCTGTGCATACATTTGTGTATGCGAGCGTGTGATCGGGTCTAGTGTGTTTTCAAATGGGAATGAATGATTTTTTCTAGTTATTTACGACTCTCTGTGCTATCAACAAGTACTATATTTCCTTTTCAAAGGACACTCTATAGCCGAATAATCAAACGATATCGGGAATCGAACCTACACAATGGTGTCAGATCCTTGGCGTTACTAGTATTCATATCGCCACTGTATTTCCATGGTTCCCTGATTATGTTGGTTTTGCATGTCCAACACGTGTCTACGAAACGGTCAAGTTGACGCGTTGACTTAGATAAAGATTGTCGACTCATGTTATCAAGGTTAAGGTAACAAGACCTTCTCAGGTCAAAAACAAAGATAAAGACAATGGCACTCTTAGAAATTGGACTTCATCACAGTTTTAGACAATTGGTACATTGTAACAACTGGGAACAACAGTTTTATGTAATAAACGGAACGTTCTGATCTTAGCCATGAACCATGTGTACCACAAACAGTCAAAGAGATATAGATAATTAATTGTTGAAAGAAGCTTTTAACCCAAACAAGTACACAAGCACAACATGCGTTCCTTGACTGTTATGAAAGACTGGCACCTTGACGAAAACGCCAAAGATTTAACTAAGTTTGATTATCTCAAATTGAAGGAAATCGCTAAAGACGTTGCATCCAATCCTTATAGAGGCTTAAAACTGATCTAAAGTAAACGTAAATATGAATGCCATAGATGCCTTCCAAAGAAACATTCGTTTCCTATTGAGTTGGGAAGAAATCATAAAGGTGACACAAATATTTGCGGCTGACCTGTGATCCAACCTGTTTGCTACTCTGAGTATCTTTCCTCGTAAACATCAAGCAGATATATAAGATTTAAGAAAGCAGACGACACGAAATTTATTTTAATAGAATTACCCAGAATTCTAAGGGTTAAAACGCGAACATGCAAAGAAAAGGTCACAAAACCTAAAGGTATCTTTTATTTCGATTTGTATGGACGCTCAAAAGCTTATCAAGATATATTCCATACTACCAAAGTTGCCCCCTATTTCCAACCTACAACAGTTCTAATGGCCGTGTACAAACAGTGGGGACGTGAAACACAAGGGTAATGTGTTAATGATTCTATTTATACCGGCTTCCGAATGTTTGTGACAAGCAATTATTGGAAAGTGCCCCCTTTGAGCGGTTCTGTGGAACGCTTGTCAGCGTACCTTAGACTCGTTCAGGGGTTCAGTAACCTAATAATAGCGAGACACCGTCGCTATCAAAACAAAAAAGCTGTATGTATTTCTTTTAAATGAAGGAGTTATGTTTGTTTTATGTTTGACAGTGGTTATGAACTTTATGCTCAACTATGGTACTTTAAACATTGTCAAACTAAAAAAAAACTTATGTCCTTTGTTTAAATGAAGGGGTATGCAGTCTTTTAATGTCTGACAGTTGTTATGAACTCGATGCTCGACTATGGTGCTTTAAACTTAATATCCCAAATTACCCTCATAGAATATCTCTGTTTATCTAGGAATTAGGCATCAAACATCAACAGGTGAAATTGAATAGGTTATAAGCTTGTGAAAGTCTTCTCTTATCTTAACCTTTGTTATATCATGTGATCAATGTTTACAATATAAAACAGATTGCAAATGGCGACCCCCATGAATGAGCAGGTATTTATCCATTTTTTTCAGCAGATTACGTTTGTCTTCCATTATTTTAAAAACGCAATTTTTCGACGATCAATATTCCGCAATCGTCGGTGAACAGTGTTTCCATTTTGTTTGTGACGTTTGATCCAAACCCTCCAGAGAATTCCGAGTCGAGGGATGCGAATGACCTCAAAACATCACCCATCGACTGCGATTTCTCTATCAAGTGATAGGCGTAACGCCGTAATAAACAATGGGTTTTCAGATACCCTTAGAATCATAAAGGTGATGGCCGGAAGATGGCGTATATGAAATAGTGGAAAACAAAAGTAATATACTGAAAAAAAGCAAATATACCTGTGGCGCGGCCATCTTGTTAGGATATTTTTCGTACACATTGGTCACGTGATCGCTCCGCCTGTTATAGAGTTCCTCTGGTGTTGTAAAACTGTTTCTAGAGACGATTCTTCCACTACAATAACAATACTTGACAAATTTTCTAAAAAATTAGTTACCAGTGGCGAACACATGATGGTATGTTATCATGATGTTCTATCAGAAATTCCTACTTAATGGTGGTGATTGAGATTTTTCTTCGTAACCTTTATTATGTTTGGTTTGACAGCTAGTTAGGCTATAGTATTTATTGTAACGGAATCAGGTCGCGTTCATTGAGGTCATACCCATGTTACATTTCCGCAGTATTTCGAATTAACACTCACTAACAAAGATTGCAGAGCTGCCAAAATACATTTCGGACACCTCTGCAATCTTCATCAGCGAGTGTTTGTCCGAAACGTTAAGGAACCTTTTTACGAATTTGAACTCAATAATACTCAGAGTTGAATGTTGTGGAATATGGGATAATAAAGGGGACATATAAGGTTGATTTAAGTAATACTCACTGTTATGCTAACGCCACATGCTTAATGCTTTATGCTAATTTTGGGGGACTTTTGGTCCCTTATATATGTAATTGTGAATGGTAAAACATGATCATTTAAGGCATATCCAGGTAGTGATGATCATTTATAATATACGATATGGTCATGGAAAATCCTGCCTAAAAGAAGCGTTAGAAAGTTAACAAAATGGTTTTCTTTATCGTTGTACACATGTAAGTACTGAAAGCAACTACAGGCACCAAAATGACCCCTTCTCTCGACAGCATTGTAGTTTGGGTTCATACATCTCTTGTGTATATGAAAACATATATAATACAAGTCGTCCACAAGAGAAAAACCATACAATGTTTTCGAGCGATTAGTGAATAATACTTATACCAAAATCAATAGATGCATGTATGCATACCCCGAAAACCAACGCATATATGAAATAGTACTGAAAATGGTGTGGATACGAATAAACCAAGCTATTCTAACTCCGATAGAAGTCAAAGCATGCAGTCATACTTCAAACCACGGTAGAAAGACATGGTATAGGGTATCTGATCTTCAAATGGATTAATCTAATTACCGTAAATCGGTTTAGGTTTAATCCAATATTCAAACGTCAAATTCGTTTACAGTCAAGAATACGCATGTAAATCTGGGATACAGGATTGATCTTATTTCGAACCCTCTAAACCCTTTACCAAAAGCAAATTTTTCGACTGTCCCAAATTGAAAGAGTTTACAGACGACATTTCAAAATGTGATGAAATTGAAAAATAATCTTCTGATAGGGCAGAAAATATTGTGGGAAAAGGAAAAATTACTCGTCACGATGTTTTCCAGAGTTGTCTGCAACAAAGTGGTTAAATGCCGTTATTGTTTGGTAATGGGTTAATACATTGCAGACTACAATCCAGGAGATCTAAACTCAAGCCCCCCGTTTCACGAAGGTAACCTCTGTCGCCTAGTGGTAACAGCGCCGAACTTGAAATCAATTGATCCCTCTTTATGTGGGTTCGAAACCTGATTGTTACATTGGAGGTAGTGTCCTGGCTGACTTACGGAGTGCCAAATCGTTCTTCCTAACTTGACACAACTTTTATGGCAAGTTAAGCTTGATGCTTGATGCTTGATCCATCGATAATAAGCCGGATATTGCAATGCAAAAGAAAGATTGTTGAAGCGACGTAGCACCCGAACCAACCATTACCACTCACAGTCTAACTTAACCCGTTACTAAACAATAACACATTTGACCAGTTTGTTGCAGACTCCTTTAGAAAACATTATTAAAGAGCAATTTCTCTTTTTCCCACAAGGTTTTCTACTTTATCAGAAACTTTTTTGCCTTTCATCATATTTTGAAATGTCGTCTGCAAACTTTATCATTTGGGACAGTCGAAAACGTTGCGTTTGGTAAAGGGTTAAAACATGGTGGAATATCTTAAAGGACGATCACCTCGTATTTCTTCAGTCGGATGCTATACTTGTCTATTACCGCACATCAATCGGCTCTAGGCATGTATATTTCACACCAAGAATGACAGATATCTGGATTACCACCGGTCTCTCCACAAACCGTACAAAATTAAATTTTAACTTATTGAATCCCTTACCCAATAAGGTTATTTATATATGGCTCAAATTGAAATCAAAATCAGACGAGCTAAATCGTATTAAGAATATGTCTACTTTGTGGAAACTAGTAAAACCTTTGCAAGATAAAAATTAATTGCGAACAAGTTATTCTTTTCTTCATAGAGATTTCTATGGACTTTCATCGCAGATCTGTCAAACTCACCTTTCATGGAGTAAGAGGTTATTTCGTCTAAAGTGTTTGTCTCTTGAATAATTTAGTAGAATTGTATTTTGGGAGAGTCCTTAGTGACAGTTCTTCCTTCTTCGGGAAATTTCTAAGACCGAACTGGAAACTAATTACAAAACTTACAAGTATATCATCGAAAAGGAAACAATTGATAGATTCATGCATACTTAAATGATTATGGTTAAAGGAGAGATTGCTTACCCGTGTTATGCGAATGCTTCTTCAAGAGCATTGCGTTCAACTGTAATCATTTGCATTTTTGAAGTTTTAAGTATTTCGTATTCATCATATTGTTATATTGTTCTTAGAAAGACGTTCATTATAGCAAGCACAATTTATCTCCATGTCTTTTACATTATCAAACAATGCTATCTATCTATAAACTCTGTTAAATTGTGTTTAAATTTGTTTCACGCAATGTTCAACGTTTTTAAGTCATTTCGTGGTCAGTTTATAAAATCATATTTATTTCTTTTCTTTGCAGTATTATTGAATGTTCTGCTCAACAAATTGACTGCTTTTCAATATATTTGCTTGTAGCGAGTGACGAATGAATCATCGTGCAATGACTTAATAACAGTACAAAAAATATCCAGAGAAATAGTCCGTTTCATCAGTAATGTCAAATTGAAATCAGCGACTTCGACGCAAACTGCAGTGTAGAAACATGATATATTTGGTCGTATTTTGCCATAACTCGTATGTTGTTTGCAATTCACTGTAAATCTTTTGGAAAAAAATATGTATAAAGATGTATGTTCAAGTGGAAACTATTGTATCAAAAGGAAATATTCCTCGTTCAGAACAATTGCTTATTTTGTAGAAATTTGTATCACACCCACAAGTCCTTTAAAAACAAACAAAAAAGCAAAAATGAGATATTTCATAGCCGACGCTGGTTAGGAAATGTCATAGCAATTAGAGAGGGTAGACATTTGAACCCACATCACATAAAAAGCTACTATTACGCATTTCGCCCACAAATTACGTCTATTATTACAAACCATTGTGCCAATTTATACAAATCATTAGCTACCATTCACCAGCCATTCATCTCTCTAAATTGACCAGCACATTCGCCCTTCACTTAATTTCTGGGGGTGGCTTATGGCAAGCGCTTATTTACGACTACCACTGATCAGGCACCGATTTGAGCTATTCCTGGAATTGTTGACTCGTCTAAAATAAGAGCAGCAGAAGACTATTAAAAATATCAGGAATGAAAATCGCTTTTCTGTATGATTTGGGGAGGAAACTCTTGTAAAAAAGAGAAGTTACTCGTCTTAAAAACACAAGACCGGTTTCAAACAAGGGTAATACATTTAAGGATATTTGTTTGTCATACTTTGTACATTTATCATCATTTCAACACAACTGCTGCAAAGGGATTTTAAAACCGTTGTGACATAAGAATAACTTGCTCCTAATGAGCAATTAATCCTTTTTTCATAATTGGTTCTATCTAATAGCACTGCGAAAAGGTATTCTCTTTTTTATATAATTTTTGTCGACTGCGGTGGAATATAATTTGGAACAGGTAATCGATGAATTCTATCGGTCTACTAAGGCCGTGTTTTGAGATTATTTTAAAGGCACATAAAAGGAGATGAGTACAAATAAATTACTGAAAAATATATGGAGTTCTTTTACTATGTTCATAAAAGTCATGGAAATTAATTTACAATTGCATTGAGACCCTATGTCAAAGACTCGTTTAACATAAGTTAGTTTGTGCTTGTAATAGAGTTGTCTCCAATTCAATCATGTTTATCAACAACCTGTTTGTTTACATATTCAAAATAACGAATTCTGATTGGTCGGTTCAAATATTTGTGGATCAGTCTGAATTATTAAACTTGCTTATCTTGGTTATTTTTGGTTGACTTTCATGTTTAAGTTGTGTTGATGGTGTTTTCTAGTGATAACTATTTAAATATGACCAACATTTTACCAAATGAAATAGTTTGATATAGCATCCATCTCTTTTTATGAGCCTTTAAGGAATCATTTGGAAAGTGAGCACATTCTTCTTTATATCTCAATATTTTCTAGTCTTCCAGAAGCTTTCCTTCTAATTCAGTTGCAATAGTGTTTTATCTTCTCTTCCGCCTTGTGATCGTAAAATACTTCTCGTTTAGTAAAGATTCCAGGTGCCCATTTCCCATTAGACACGGCCTAAATGAAATATTTATTGGGCGTACCCAGTTTGAAATGTCTTCTGTAACATCAGGGAGGTGAATTAGGATACGATTAGAGTAAATATTTAACTTAAACCCACACTCTGTAATGCAAAAAGTGGGGCTGTTGTATGTAAAAGGCATACCAAAACGGTAAAACCTTGAGAGCACAGTGCCCTCGTCAAAGTGAAAGATATTTTTTCTTACAATGGCGAAATTTTTTTTTTTTTTTTTTTTTTTTTTTTTTTTAAAGACATTCCCTTCAAAAAAGACATTTCCCGAAGTATTCAAGTTGGTTTGTTGGATTAGGATTTTACTTCGGTTTTAACGATATTTAGATAATATCTTATTACTCATTCATAATCTAACCTATATATAATGATTTTGTTGTTACTCATGTACAGAAAGCGGAACGACTCCAAATATGCTAAATCAAACGTTCGATATAATTTACCAGTCAGCAAATTTGGTTCATTTCTCATATGTTGGAAAGGTTGATACTTTTATGTGGTACTTTCTATGCCGTGTCTCAAAAAACTCCATGAGCTATAAACACTTCCTAACAGATTAAATGAATGAACCATGCATCCTAAATCGCACGTACTGTAGAACGATGTCGCGCTCAGAGAAAACTGGACATATTTAGATACCTTAATTAAGGTATTTATCTAATCGTGAGCAATTATCAATAGTATGACTTAGTTATATTGCTCATGTGTTCGGTTAGAAAGCAATGAGTTTAGTGAATTTATAAGGTTATCGCAATATTTAGCGAAACGATTCCTCACGAAAATTGTAGACGTGTCCGAAATCAAATGTACTGAACGAACGTGCACCTGAAATACTGCGGAATTTTCAAAATGGCACTGCTTTAATGTAGAATATTCGGAGCTACTTTAGGGAGAATACCCACAACCCGCCATTTTGAATCTAATTCGTTCGTCGGATTACTTTGGTCGTTCTCGGTATACATCGATTGGGGCCGGAACTATTCGAATTAATGTAATTTAACTTTTCGGTTTATGCGAATAGCTCCGGCCTCGACAGATGTATACCGAGAAAGACCGAAGTAATCCGACGAAAAATTAGTTTCTAAATGGCGGATTATAGATATTCTACCTAAGTAGCTCCGACTAAGCCTCACAATATATTCCAATGTTTATACACTTATTAGCCCTAAATGCACCCGAACCCTCTCAACCAATTTCGAACAGCTGGTCAGAACAACGTGCTGCATTCCAGAAAAAATGTTTAGAGACAAGGTTGGGTGATCTTTGAACGTAAAACAGCAAGGCGTTTATAGAAACCAACATGGTGTACGGAGAACACTCAGCCGCGTTGGGAGAAAATTTCCTTGTTGGGATCCGAAGTTCATCACCAAAAGACAAGTGGGAATAATCGAGTATTTTTCATGTAGCTTTTTAGGCCTGTTTTAAGAGACCAGCCTAAAAGAATCGTGGTAAATAGGAAAACAATTTATGTCTTTATCAGCACGCCAGTCATACAAAAGGTTCCATAAGGAGTATCCATTGAATATTTAAGCATCACAATTACAGAACCAGAAAATTGTGGTATGTATTTAGCTATAGTTTTGTCAGGGTTTGACATTGCGTCACCAATAATTCAGTTATGTTGCTAGGTTCGACTCATGATGCTGAGTGAAGACCCAATAAGGGCTAGTCAAGCTTAGTAGAACCATAGACATTTTGTAAGGCAGCAGAGAGACTACCTCTCATGCATATCCAAATGCTGTCAATTTTTATTTAGAACCAACCCAAAGACAGGTCATATGCTTTAAAGTCCTGGGTACCGTTTTACTAAGCAACTTAAGGAAAATATTTGCGTTAGTCATAACTGATACACATGGATACTATCTTCAATGAAAATACAATATTGCAATGTGACATATCATTGGAAGCGTCTTGGAGTATATCTTGCAATATTGCTTCATCCGATAATGAAATAAGAGGAATTGTTGTTTTAGACTTACGCAAATCTTAAGTGTAAACTGTTTAGTAAAACGATACCCTGTACTGCAAACGCTAGGCCAAGGAGTCCAGAAAGTCGCTAGAAAACCGCGCATGCTCAGTATGTGCATTCACCAAAGGCTGATCTATAACAACACCTGGCGCCCAAATGTGATATGTTCTTTTTTTACCTATTGCAGCTTGATATGAATGCGTTTTCTCCTTCGACCCTCTGTATATGTATTTCAATAACAACATCATTCATCAAAGTTGATCTTTATCCTTTACTAATGGACCTAACGCATCGAGGGGTCACTATCTTTTGGTATGTTTATCGTACCTGTCGACAGCATGAAGCACATTTTATTCCCTCGTCATATGGGACCGTTATGCAGTGTCTAGTTACTCCTTTGAATGCTTCTATAGATCCAGTTTCAAGGTATTTGTAGAAAAACATTTTATATGAACTAATAATTGATATCGTATTTGAAAAACTCGAATTTAATAAATTAAAAAAGTGGCTTGTTGATGGCAAGGCCCTTTAGTTCAACATTATCGAAAAAATTTGGCTTTTGTCGCAATCACTTTAGAGATATTGTATTGTTTTGTAATCGATTTGAATAATTTTGAACATTTGAGCAAGACTTAACTCCCTTACGCATAATGCTTTTTTAGGAAGGCATGATTTACTATTAAAGAGAGCAAGGGCGATACAAGGGCAAACTATAAGGGCAAAGATAAATATGCTGTACCTGACATCGAATCGAAACTAAGTCAGAGTTATAACACATAATCCGGCAGTTGTCACATTATATTTATGTTATCACTTAAGAGATTCAGTAATTAGTTACAAATCTCCATGAACAATTATAAACACTATTATGGACTACTACTAGTACTATTGAATACCGTATTTTAATAACATGTTACATACTTCTATAATCTACAAATAGTTTAGCCATGCATTATATTCGAGATTAACCTTATCATGTACTTGCTGATGTGCATATAATCTCCAACTTAGTTTTGACTAAAGAGATGTAAAGGTATATGTCTATAGCTAAAACTGGGTTGCATAAAGAACGAAACCACAAACGGCTAAATTGTTATTACACTATTGTTATTTCCAAACTTACATCACTCATTTGTTATGCAATGTTTGTATTTGTTATGTAGTGTATTATGGGCCGGTGGCCTAATTACCCAATAAACATTTGACATTGTCATTGTCAAAATTAACATTGCAACAAAATAACTCTGATAACTTGGGTAACTTTCCCCTCCAATCAGTAGCATTGAAATACTTACTTGGACTTATTTATTACTTTCAAAAAGGTTAAGGCCAACGAACGAGTGAGCAGTACAGACCTCCATAATCTTTGAAAATTCGAGTTAAAATGTGCCAGAAATAAGGTTTTTGCTTTTGTTTTAGTGTTCCACCAGTACTTATTAGATGGGGTTAAATGCAAAGCCAACAAAACACCAGTAAAGTTTCGGCTTCCAGGATTCACCAGTACTAACTAAACTGTCTGTACAAGGTAATGTTCAGAAGAGAGTAAGCGAAATGTTTCGCCCCACACATGTAAAAGATTAAGTGAATGGGTATTTTACCAGTTATTTAATGCCCGTGTAATCACACCTGTTGAGTGGTTCACTGCAAGACGGCGTCCATCTTTATCGGTATAAACAGATGTGTCGAATTCTCGCAAACATTGCAGCGGAATATTTACATGGACTACGTGCTGGGACCAACGTCAGTATGCGTACCTTGATAACGCGTGTTCATTGGAACGGTCTCTGACGAACTAATGTCCCATAGCCGTTGTGGTTGTCTTTTAAGGAGTTCTATTCATACATTAAACATCTTTTGTTTTCAGTCACAGTCAATCTGATTTAAATCTATCTATATGGGTTCTTACGTTACGTCAACATTAATTTCATTATGTTGCAATGCCCTGCTCTTAATGATGGCGGATGACCCCATACTTATCTGCCCATTGGGACTGGTCAAGCCGGGTAGAAACATCCACAATTTGTAGGTCAGTAGGGAGACAACCTGTCTATGTGATATGATATGAATTTGTCTATGACTTTACTACATGTGGCTACAGTCTCGGTATCATAACACCCGATAACAAATCTAATACACGTATGTTCAAAATAGGAAAGCAAAGTATCAAGGCGAACAAGGGAAACACGCTTATACGCTGAACGATTTTTCCAACAACTTAGTTGAAGGGAACACTACCTCCTTGTGTTCTAAGGATTATACTCGTTTACCTTTGTTTATCTATAAAATCGAATTTTAACATCGCGTCATCAATTTAAAATTATTTTTCAATACCCAGATCTTTCTTGATCGAGGATGAGCTCTTATCAAGATAAAGGTATTAAAGGTTAAGGTAGGGGTTTATAGTCTCATATCTATGCTAGGCATATTCAGGCGACTCTTACAATTACCTCCCCGATCACTGGGTGATAAACCGGCCGTTTACATATGGCGCAAATGCAGCCACGACACATTGGTTTATTCCCTCACAGGTACCCATTTATACACCTGGGTGGAGAGGAGCAACGTGGGATGCATTTTTTGATCAGGAAAATTCCGATGATGCAGCCAGGATACGAAACCGGGACCCTTCGATCCGCCCAACCACTGGACCACGGTTCCCACAATGCCGATAAGTATAGAGCTACCGGCATTCCTGTAGTCAGAACCAACCAACGAATGGTCTTAGGTTTCCAACCCCAGTTTTCTTACCACAAGACCAATGTAGCTTTCTTATATGCACCCTACGCTGTCAAGCCTAGCAGACAGACAATGCAAGATGTAGTGGTTCTGGAAAGGAAAGTTATTTTGTATTCCTCGGGAGAACTTGTTACAAAGTGATAATTAACGGAAGTTCTAATCAACGTTACCGAGCAAGTTAGTGTTGCAGTCTTCCTATGGGTTCATTAGCCTTTTTCGTACTAGACGTAGACGACGAAGTTTGGGGTTGTTCTTCTTTCGTATACGAACACTGGGTGCGCAACCATTACCAACGTACAAACCTTAACTCCAACTTCAAAAGTATGCACGTAGAATAAGGATAACGACGAGAGAACAGAACAGAACAGAATTAATCTATATATTGACCCAAATAGGCCTACATAACATACAAAAAGGGTTATAATGAAGATAACATTCAGATTGAAAAAAGCCACATTGAAGAAAAACTTATACATGAAAAAAAAATTATATGTGTTTTACATCACAACAATATTATTGCAGTTATGTAGCAATGCCCGACTCTTTATGATGGAAGAAGACCCGATACTCGACTGCCCATAAGGGCTGGTCAAGCCGGGTAGAATCATCGGCATTCCGTTAGTCAGTCGGAAGACTGCCTCTCATGAAAATCCATATCCATCTCAGGATTTGAACCCACGCGGAGAGGTGCACATGAAATACAGAATTGAAGAAAAGGTGATTTATTCTAATAGTATCGATAATAGTTTGTGAGTAATTTAAATACATTTTAAACACTTTCTCCCAATCGCCATATACATTAACCCTTTACCAAACGCAAAATTTTCGACTGTCCCAAATTGAATGAGTTTGCAGGCGACATTTCAAAATGTGATTAAATTGGAAAACAATTTTCTGATAGGGCCGAAAACATTGTTGGAAAAGGAGAAATTGCTCGCTACGAGCAATTTCTCCTTTTCCCGCAATGTTTTCTAAAGTCGTCTGCAACAAAGTGGTCAAATGACGTTTCTGTTTGGGAAAGGGTTAAGCGAAGAATGTATACCCATGGGTACAGAGTCTTTCACGACGATGCATGTTACCCCATAGTCCATGCATCAACTTGTCAAAAGGTTAATTAAACCACAAGCATACAGACGTCAAGAAACGTCTGCACCCAATTACTTGTATCCTTTCTCCTTATTGGAATTAGATGAATAGTTTAAGTTAAACAGTCGTCAACTCATAAGTCTCAAAAATGAAAATGTTCCTTGTTAAAAAACGGGTTAGAATTATCGTCGTAGACTTTTTATCCTTTTGAAACAGTTGTTTATGTTATTGAAGTATTTGTGTATGTGTATTCTTTTATTTCATTAAGAAAAGTAGGAACAGTATAAAGGTAGGGTTAATGCCTTCAACCTTACATGCATCAATGTCAATTTAATTCCCTTGAGAAAGGACGACATCATTCAGGCAGTGCATTAAAGATAAAAGATCTTGTGTTTATCAAAAAGTCCCCGTACTTTACACACCAGCTACGTACACCTTTTGAATTATTGTCGAAAACGACGAAGAAATTGCTCCTTTCCAAACAATACATAGACATGATAGATCAAGAAAATCAATAACAGTCTTTATTATTATTATTTTTATTATTATTATTATTATTATTATTATTATTATTAACTTTTAGATTCAATGCCAATTTTGAATAAATCAATCTATTATTCTTTGATAAGAACTGAAGAAAGTCTTTTTTAACAGAATAGAACATAGCAACTTTTATTAAACATGTACATGGTACATGGTACATAGTTGCATTTTACTAAGTTGTACAAAATATAGTATTATGGTTTTTAAGGAAGGTTATTCTAGATAAGATGATCAATATTTGACACCAAAGAGTAATAAAATTAACGCTTTATCCGAAGACGACGCCTCTTTCAAAGAATCGTCTTGGTGCCAATTTTCATAAGTCTTATTTATATTTTTAACACAATCGTTCCATTCAATTTATGGAAACTGTTTGTAAGCAAAATGAATACGTACAAGTACGTAACTGCTTGGATAGGGATTTAGTGTATTGCTTGGATTGATGATTTAAGCCTTTTTTAACAACAACCCATTTATATGACGACAGTCAGCAGTTTCCAATTACGACTTCTTTCAACAACAGCCCAGCTATGTCGTTGCGGGCCGCAACCCTACCAATGCACCGGAGAGTGTTTCACGAGTGCGACAACATATTACTTTCAATCTGCTGTCTACGTTCATATATAAACGCAATTGGTCAGTTTCGATAAATTAAGCACTATTAAATTCAGTTTAAAAAGCTTGATGATATTTGTCGATCCGAGTCCCAAATTCACGACCATGGTTTCATAGTTCAAACTTAACAATTTTACATCAAATGTAAAACACGTCCTTACAACTTAGATTAATCACTCTCGATTCTGGTGCCTGGATACATTATCAGTTCTTGCGCGCAATATAGACAAATGAAAAGTCGCAAGGCAGATCCCGCTACTCATGGGATTCGAGCCCAAGACCCTTGCATCCAGAAGGCGACACACTACCCCTGGACCACTGTCTCCCATTAATCCCGTTTTATAAGTCGATCACTCTATCAGAAACGGTTATAAGTAGTATCATGCATAACAATGTGTTTAATGTCACAAACACCTCGTAACTCTAGCAGTGCCTCGTTAACACTTAGAATGCTCGGTAATTGTTTGAAGATATATTTTAGTGTCGTCTGCTTTCCAAAACCTTAAATATCTGCTTTATTTTGTTGAGGAACGATACTCAGAGTAGCAAACAGGTTAGATTACAGGCCTGTCGCCAATATACTTGGCGGCTGGCCTGGATCTAACCTCTTTGCATAAGCATGAAATCGGTTCCACCATTTTAAGGGTAAATAGGCAATAACATTGGCCCGTACTCTCATCATATCAAAAACGAACTTAACGAACTGCGTAAAATGCCCAGGCATTTTAACACAACTTTTCATCGGATAATCTTCAAGCGCAAACAAAAAAGGTAACAATAGAAGAATGTACTCTGAGAACATTCTTCTTTTTGTCAAAATCCTTTCAATTTTCGTAGTTAACTATACATTGTATCATGGGTTTTTTCTATTTCTTTGATCTTTATACTAAGTATTGTCTGTTTCGAATAACTCCGAATTGGGAAAACTGGGATGGCTAAATCTGACTTTGAATTACTTGTACGTTAAAACCAAATATTTTCAAGCACTTGTTCGTATGATGCTTATATATCAAACTGCAGTATAAATGCACGTGTCCGTTAAGGCTTTAAGCAACAAGGACAATTGTTTTTGCCACCCCTGGAAAGAGCTGATATCATTATGTCTATAAATAGGTCTCATCAATAATGCATTCTGAGCAGGTATAAAACACTCCTCAACAATATCTGTTACATGTGTTCAACCGGTACAAGAAATAAATAATTCATGCACAAATCCGCGAAGAGTTGTTAACTTTTACATAAAAAATTGCTTTTCCAAGGGTCATCTGTTAACAATAATTCACCCATTCATTTTGTGTTTTGCCTATAGACCACCATATAGTAATGTTTCGTCGGGAGGAACTCTTATATGTGCATTTGATATTTGTTCATGAAAAAGTATGATACGACATTTTGTGATGCTTTTTGAATGGCTTATGGAATTTTGTTGCCAATGTTAAAAAGAATTTATTTAAGTTGATTCGAAGCTATCTATCATACTTTCCACACTTAGCATTGATTCACTTGTACAGCACAATTTGAATACAACAATCATGACATTCTAATTAAGAGTGTCTATAAAGCACTCAATATTTGTATTTCAAATTATTACACTGTTTTAAAGATCGAATACTCATAATCAGCCATTTTTAATTTCATTCATCCATCGGATTACTTCGGTTGCTCTCAGTATACAGTGGTTGGGGTCGGATTTTTATGGTTTAAAGCGAATGATTTGGGCCCCGATCGATGCAGACCGAGAACGACCGAAGTAAATCTATTTATGAACGAGTTTCAATATGGTGCATTATGGGTATTCAACCTTAAATCGCTTAACATAAACGTTGTTTTTATGTCAAGGCCGCATTACATATGCCTTATATGAAATGCCTGGTTGTTTACGTCATCTTGATTACTCTTTTCACGTGTTCGAACAGTATAGTTATCAGACGTGTGATCAACCGTGTATGTTGTAGCCCTACCGAATGGACCCGAAGAGATGCAAATTATTAGATTATTTTTTAACGATCGTATTCGATATATATTTATTTCAACAATAACGAGTCTTGTGAATGACATGGGTGTGCTGTTGTGCTGTTTAAAACATATTGGTACGACATCAAGTCAGTCAAAGTGATGTCAAGCCTTGTCCATGACCCTGTTGAAACCATCCGTAGTGTTAATATTGTTTCCACTTTGTGGCAGTTATTACGATTTGCCTGATGATTGCATTAAGTCTGACCCTTGAAAAAGCTACATGGAATAGAGTCAAGGTTAGTTACAAATCTTGTTAGAAACCTTCGCCCTGATTGGTGACCGGTCAGAAATGAGTTCTAGATCGTTTTCTAAGGTATTCATGCATGGTCAAAGTAGCCAATGTTTTGATTTGATCTACCCACTGACTTCTTTAATTGTTCAGAGTTGGAAAAAAGAATTAATCGAGTCATAACTTAAATAAATATATATGTAATGAAGATTACTTGTCCCACATCGTACTTCCTTCCGTTTTCACGCAAGGGGTATGGGGAGGTCTTTGTCACTGTTGAGGTAAGAATCTTGCCTATTATATTCTGCTATCAACTATTGTCAACGCAGCGCCCAAAAATATAAAATACTGTTGAAGCGACAGCAACCTTTATAAAAACGAAAAAAAAAAACTGTTTCATGTCTAATTCATCGGATGGAACCACGTTTGTCTACGGGTACAACAGTCGGCGTACAATAGAAGCCGCAGGTGCCTGAATTTCCATCGACTAATGAAATTCTTATGTAACTGAAATCGCATGTTGCAGTCCCGTATGACATGCGTATGGGGGCGAGACAAATTTGGCGTGGTTTGCGGTCGTAACCAAATCGAGTGTTCGATGCAAGACTAAAGCGAGTATTTCTCGATTGTGGAGGAATTATTGTAGTCTTGCATGGAACGCTCAGAGTACAGACTAATAATTATCAATCAAGAATGGATTTGATGGCATTTATCACTGCCAAACAGCTATATAAGGAATGACGTTTTACTATAAAATGGACCATTTCTCGGCCTGTAAATGGAATACCGATGGGTGGGTTATTCCAGTATAAGCTGCCCTTGTAGGCTGTTTAGTAACATGTAGGGTTATAATTCCATCGAGTACGCGTCAAGCATCACAAAAGGACGGAAATGATGATGACACATATAAACATTAGATAGTGGGCGACAGTAGTGCAGAGGAAGAGCGTCGAGCGCTTGTATCGAGAGTCCCAGGTTCGATCCCGTTGTGCGAGACGAAAATTGACGGTACAAGCCCTCAATTCAGCGCGAGTAGTGGTTTATAGTCCAGGAAGCAGTCATCGAGACTAAATTCAAAAAGTTTCAAGCTTCCATCACAATCAATGTAAAGTAAATAAGTTTAAACCAAACTAGATAAGAATGTTTATGGTTAAACATATAAAAAAGCGAAATGCATGTTCAAGGGTCGTATGTTTCAAATCATTTTGGCTTTGCCCTTTTTTATAACAACCTTTGAATAAGATGACATTGCCTCCCGAGACCTTAATATCACATCGTATGTATCGCAATCTATTATTTATGACATTGGTTCTAGTCCAACACGAACTCTTGCATGTTATCCAGTCTAATTAACGGCGCGATATCTAATTAAGAACCCGATAATTAAATAAATGGACCGCCAAATTGTCTGACGGTGTTATGACAAAAATGATGTACCGAAGCAGTAGTGTTGCTCGAAAGTTGAGCTTCAGTTATTGCTCTTGCGTCCATATTTATCGTTTGGGGCTTTTCTCTTATTCCTAAGTACATATTTTAACAAACATGAGGAAACATCAAAACGAAATGAGGAGAGGGCCAATCGCTAATGTTGTTATAACTTGCGGCCCAATCCAATTGCAATCATTGTTTAACTTTTCATGTCTTCTTTAAATACATGTTTATCTGTTTGGTGTATATATGTCCTGAAACACATGTAGAAAAAAAAATACAATAAAACATTATCAAACTTTAAACAAAACGAAATGATAAGATACGTTTTGCCTTTAATTTGAACCGGTCTTTTCAACCGTGAAAAATATAAAGTTACGTTTAATACTTTATGGCCATCTCCTCCTGTTATATAAGAAGTCGATTGCATACAAATTAGAAGGACTGTATCCCTCATCTCAAATTGACTCCGAAAGATAAAACGTTCAACATTTTGAGAGGAGGGTTATGTGTACTAGGTCGATATAAAACCTTGTTTCACATGAACCTCAATTTCAATTGTGCAAGGCTTTATAGAATTGGTGCCGAGTCTTCAAGCAATATTCCAATTGTTTACATGTACATATCCATTTCTAATAAGAATTTTACCAAAATAAGGTCTATTGAAAGCACATTCGAAGAAATAACATCCTATATTAAAATACCAACTGGCAAATATGCCATATTCAATCAACCTTACGGCTTTGACTGTGTATTAGTCTATTACAAATATCTGCTAAACCAATTACCTTAAGTTACAGGCATGAAATAAATGATAAGATAGACGGATAAAGGAAGATAATTAACAATCTTGTAGCTTGTATTCCATACACGTACGAATTCTATTGGCATTTTTGTAAAAACCAATATCTTTCACGGGTGGAACCTTTAACAGTAGCGACAGTAGCATATCGTTTCATCATTATATTTTGATTGATTTTGCCGGAATTTTCAACAGAGGCTGCAACTTGAGAAGGGTATAATCAAACTAAAATCCCGCGCCAATTTATGAATCAGAAACAGTCTGACATCATCATAAAGGCGGAAGCATAATAAGCGAGTCTCTCGTTGCCAATCAAATATTACTAATGTATTTTTCATGTTCCGTGTATTCCACATGGGGGGCCGGGGATTGTTTTATGGTCAATTCGACGCTTTTATAGCGCGGGATATCCGAAACTTTGAAACATGGCTTTTTACATAATAACCTCGAGAAAACTTACTCCAGTGACTCAATCGAAAAAATAAGTGTTTTCCTTTCCTGAATTATTTGCAGCATACTACATTACATTCTTTTATCAACGGAACCAAAATAGCGATGGTGCACCGACAGAGTTTTTGAAAGAATTTGTAATGACTTTGACCTAAGAGTTATTTGCTCAAGTAGAACATTTCCCTGTCTATCAATAAAATTCTTAAGTAAAATAGTTTGAAACTAGATACACTTGATTAACAAATGCGCTATCATTAGACCTAAAAAGAATCCATAATCGGTCGTTCGATTTCTGAACATCAGCTGCATCTAAAAATTATATGTTCTACTTCAGGACAATATTTGCTAAAAGCGCATTGTTTTAAGCATTATCATTGACGTAGTTCTCATCACTATTTCATTTTCATATTTTTTGTTCAAAAAGAACAGTTTATCAACCTAGATTGGAACATTTTGGGTTTGTAAAGTACTGACCCAAACGCAATTTGCAAAACTGCAAGGCTTTTATTAGTTTTATGGGTTTAACATTGCGCCAACAACGTTTTAGTTATCCTGCAATGCCCGGCTCCTCATGGAAGGATGAGGACTCCTTGCTTAACTATCCATTAAGGGCTATTCAATACGGGTAGAATTATAAGCAGTAAATTAATCAGCCGACATTCCCTTCCTTAACACTTTAAATCTACGGGAACTGTGGCTTGAACAAACACGCAATGGAGCTGTACGGTCTCAGGTTTAGTCCTTTACCAAATCTTTGGCCATTAGCTCCTCCACAAAGAAAAAGGAATCCACTACATAACTTGCTCATTTTCTAAGGGTACCAACGTTGCTTTTCCTTTAGTTTCTTTGTTCTTACCCTAAGAATTCTGGATAATTTTCTAAAGATATATTTTTGTGTCGTCTGCTTTCCAAAACATCAGATTTCTGCTAAATTTTGATGAGCAAAAATACTCAGAGTAGCAAAAAGGTTAGATCACAGGCAAGCCGCCAATTTATTTGGCGGCTGGCCTGGATCGAACCTATTTGTATAAGCATGAAGTCGGTTCCAACACTATTAGGGTTAATGGAACTGTCCTACACTGATGCATACTCTTAAAACAATATCAACATCAGACCGATGACTCGTTCCTGAATGAACGGCTCTAATGATTAATCAGTACGGTCATAATGAACCTGTTAACAATGGCCGCGATTCCAGCTATTATCCATGGCGTCGACCATGATAAATGACATTTCACTTATATTACAAAACTACAATGGCGGGGTATTTCCGTTGAGTAGGAGAGAAACAAAACACCCTCACAGTAAACCCTTTTCCACAATAGAGCATGTTCGGTTAATTAGTATGTTACGTTATGAAGTCATGACGATGCTTGCATGCTCCGACAAGCGACTCAATTTTTAATAAGGAAATATGTCAACAATATTGTTGCAAAGAGGGAAACGTTTCTAAAGAGACGGTGTTTTTCAAACTATTGTTTTATATATTTTTCCAGCCTATAAATGTGTTTTTGTTTCTTTTTTAAAAGACATTATATACTGTTGTATTGATATGTATTTAAATGACAATTTATCCAAATCATTTCATAAAGACAACACATGTCCATCGAAATTACAAAAAGGACTTGGCCTTGGAATTTTATGCCATTAAACGAATTTCCGCATAGAACATTGAAATTCAGAAAGAAAGCGTGATTGCACCCATTAACCCTTAGAATGCTGGGTAATTTCCTAAATACAGATTGTTGTGTCATCTGCTTTCCAAACCTTAAATACCTGCTTATTTTTTATGAGAAAATATACTCAGGGTAGCAAACAGGTAAGATCACAGGCCAGCCGCCAATTTACTTGGCGGCTGGTCTGGATCTAATCTGTTTGCACAAGCATAAAGTTGGTTCCAGCAATATAAGGGTTAAACAATTGCTAATTGACAATTGATGAAAGCTTAAAAGTTTCATATTTCGCGCCGCAGTAAATCATTATTACCCCGCTTCGAATGCGGATTGGCGCACAGTATGACTTCCACCAGCCTTGTATAAAGTATCGCATTAAAAGTGAAAAATACTGATAGATACTTTACTAACATTATTAATTCAAAACTGACATCGAAAGGTAACTCAAGGCTACTTGGTACAATACGTTACAACCCTATCCAGTAAAGTATTTACAGTTATTACGTAGCATTATCGTTGAAACTTTTACTAGAGGATGCTTTATATATTTTGACATGAACTACATACATGTATACTTTTTTTTCTAAACACAAATGCCTTTCCAGCACCGATCCCGTCCCAATTACAAAGAGTACTAAGGAAACAACCCATAACGTTCATTGCTAACCAGACTTTGTATAGACCTTACACCGGCTAGAAATTACAGCACTCCCGCTAAACAAACACATTGCATGTTTTCTATGACACATATTATCCCTGTAGTTATATTGTCCCATTTTCTCGAGTCCCAATGTAAAATGCCGTCTGGTACATTACATTGTGTTTGTGAAACAGCTTTTAATTCATTGTTCGGTTTTGGTGTCTATTTCATCTGTTTTTTTAGGTTTGACTCAGCACTGACTTTGACTCAGCAATGACTCAGACATTGCATGACATTTACAATAAATTAATTGTATCTGTAACCTGGATATAGTATGTCCGTGAAGTTAGCAGTCAGTACGCAGTTCGTTATTAGCAATTGAATCGCGAACTGCGAACTGACTTCTAACTTCACGGACATGGATATAGTTGTTGCCGGAGTCAAAATTTACAGATCTTTAAATTGTGAACGTCAATAGTTGCAAATGGAGGACAGTGGTCTTCAGGTAGAGCGTTGTCCTCCGAACACGAGGGTCATGAGTTAAAATCCGTTGAAAAACTAGATCTGCCTTGCGACCTTTCATTAATCCACACTCGGCCCGAGTACTGGTTATGTGTCCAGGAAGTAGAACCGACAGCGCTTAATCTAGGTTGTTAGAACTTACTCCACAATCGATGAAAGAAGAAATAAGTTTAAACTATAAAATAGCCATGGTAGTGAATAAGACATTATAACAGATTGGTATTTACGCATTGATATGCACACAAAAAAGACCAGAATTTCATGCAAGCTGAAACAATACTATAGCTTTTAACCCTTTACCAAACGCCAAATATTCGACTGTCCCAAGTTGAAAGAGTTCTAAATCTTCTAAATGAGATGAAATTGAAAAATGATCCTCTGATAGGATAGAAAATATAGTGGGAAAAGAAGAAATTGCTCGTTACGAGCAATTTCTCCTTTTCCCACAATGTTTTCCAGAGTTGTTTGCAACAAACTGTTTAAGTATCGTTTTTGTTTGGTATCGGGTTATGGATTCACATCTGTCTGGTGATACCTTTCCCAAACATGTAAAAGTACCGAAGCTCAAACGGTGCAGTAGTCACAAATGTTATATTTACGTTAAACCGTTTGTTTACTTTTAAAGATGCGGTTTGTTTGCCGATATCGGGTTAAACCCCGTGTCAGAAATGTTAGTTATATCATGACTTTTCTGGATTCACTAGAACTAGTCTAGGCATTAGGGATTCTAACCAAATACCATTCCCATGAATCCAAAGGAATCTTATGGAATTGAACTTGAGACCCTCGGGTTCAAAGACCACCACCTTAACCTCTGGGCCACGCAGGTCCCTTCCGTTATAAAAGGGGCATCTCTTAATTGAATTTCGAATTTTAAGAGAAAAGAATAGTTTGTTAGCCGTTGATTGGTTTATTGGATACAAGCTACCAATCATACGATACAATCGAACAACAGGGTATAGAAAAACAGTATGCCGAAATTCCACAATCTAAAAACTCTCGTATAAACAGCGAACAATCGATGCGTGAACAAAGACCAAAAGTGAATAACAAACAAAGTGAAGGAAATGAGCCAAGGGTGAATACATGTGGAAAACAAAAACCCAGTGTATCTAAAAATAGTATCAGGGGAAAACCTACAACTGCATGCAGCACGAGCGGTTCTCAGCCGTCTCCTGACCGGGTGTTCTCAGAGAATAGCCGACATGAGATGGGTGGAAACTCGCTGAATAGCGATGAGATATCGCGGCCGTCCGGCGGAAGTCGTCCTCCTGCTCTAGAGGTACGGGTTTCGCTTGACGGGGATCAACGGCTTGGGGATCCCGGAACATCTCGGACACATGTTATCCCCTCTCCCGTGGAGGCGGAACAACAGGCCGGCATGTTCCCGCAATCAGTGGTAATTAGTAATGAAGAGGGGCTGCCGACCCCCAGTCGAGCCACTCAGAAATAGGACATATTGGGGGACAGTGAACTAAATTTGTGTTTGTTTAATGTGCAGGGTTTAAAGGGGAAAACATATAACAAGTTTGAATGTACTGAACTGGACATACTTTTTCAACAAAACGACATTCTATTACTAACAGAGACATGGCTAAATGATGATATTGACTATAGTGTTAAAGGGTTCAAGCATTTTGCTCTCCACAGAAAAACAAAAAACAAAAAAGCTAAACGAGACAGTGGGGGAATTATTGCATACGTCTCGGACAAAATATCGCGGGGTGTCTCATTTTTGAAAACAAGCTCTGACAATACTTTATGGCTAAGAATCAACAAAACCCTTTACCACTGGGAAAATGATATTTTTTTGTGCTTAACATATATTCCTCCAACAGGTAGCAGCAGGGATTCAGGCGATGGTCCTAATACTTATGATTGCATTCTCGAGGATATTTTGGATTTTAATCATAAGTATGACAATCGCTGTCAATTTATCATATGTGGAGATTTGAATAGTCGTGTTGGATCAAAAAATGATTACATCGACAATGATTCATTGTATAAAATGAATATAATGCCAGACGACTATAATTTTGATATTGCTCTTAAACGCACGAGCCGTGATTCATTTGTTAATGATAATGGTAAACTGCTTTTAAATTTTTGTAAGGCGACGGGCCTAAGAATAGCAAATGGTCGAGTTGCGCAAGATAGCGCTATAGGTCAGTATACATGTATAACTAAACAGGGTCGTAGTGTTGTTGACTATATTTTATGTGACCCGTCACTATTTCCCGCATTTACAAAATTTTCAGTAAATCCGGCAAATATTTTATCGGACCACTGTTCAGTAGTGTTTTCTTTACAGTCTAATAATAGAACTGGTAATTGTACTTGTAGTAACTGTAGTAAATTTGACCGTGAACATTGTTCTCACAGTCAGGAATATCCGAGGTTCGTTTATACATGGGATAAAAACATTGAAAAACAGTTCATTGAGAATCTAAATTCGAATAATAGTAGATTAAAAATAGAACAGATGGTAGAAGGAATCAGTAATATTAGTACAGAATCCGACCTAGATAACAACTTAAATATATTCTATACGTTTATAGATAACATGTGTTCTCCTTTTTGTAAAAAGTATTTAAAACAGAAAGGGAATAGTAAACATTGTGACAAGAAAAAGAGTCCACCATGGTTTGATCAAGAATGCCGTAAAACGCGATCACAGTTTTATAAAACATTAAATCAATACAGAAGTAACGATTCATATTCAAACAGGGAATCACTGATTAATGCTAGAAGGATGCACAAAAACACCATTAAAAATAAAAAGATGTTTCACAATCATAATATTACAAAAAAATTAGAGTCGTAGAAAAACAAAAATGCAAAAGAGTATTGGAATTTATTAAAATCAGCTTATACAAACGGTAAGTCACAACCGAAAAGTAATATAAAAATATCTTCTTTTGAGCAGTATTTTAAGGCTGTCAACAACCCAGAGTCAACTTTTTTCCAACCAGATGAAGACGTTTTGTTATTTAATTCAAGAGTAATAGATGGCGATTTACAGATTATGTTTGATGAATTGAATGTCGATATTATTCCACAGGAAATATTTAAAGCTTGCAAAGATTTGAAAAATGACCGTTCTGGTGGACCAGATTATGTCATAAATGAATTTTTCAAATATGGCATCGAGTACCTAGAGCCATATTTAACTTCGATGTTTAATAAAATTTTTAATATGGGTTATTTCCCCTCTAAATGGACAGAAGGATATATTGTTCCTTTATTTAAAAAAGGTGATTCGAATAAGGCAGAAAACTATAGAGGTATAACTTTATTAAGTACGTTTGGTAAATTATTAACGAGAATTTTGAATAATAGGTTAAACAAATGGGCAGAGGATTATCACGTTTACGTAGAGGCACAAGCCGGTTTTCGTAAAAATATGAGTACGGTAGACAATATATTCGTAGTTCATGGGTTGATAAACAAATTTATAAATGAAAATAAGAAAATCTATGCGTGTTTTATTGATTTTACAAAGGCTTTCGATCTTCTTGTAAAAGAAAATATATTTTATAAACTTATACAATATGGTATATCGGGAAAAATGCTTGACACCATAAAGTCTTTATACTTAAACATTAAGTCAAGGGTTAAATATCAAAACGAACTTAGTGAAAGTTTTAGCTGTTTTTTGGGCGCGCCACAAGGAGACTGTATGTCGCCTTTTATCTTTTCTATGTACGTAAATGACTTAGAAGAATATATGTCTTTAAATGATTTTAAAGGTATTGATCTAGAAATGATCAAGTTATTCATTTTGTTATATGCAGATGACATTGTTTTATTTTCGGAGACAGAATTAGGATTACAAGATGGTCTAGACACACTAAAGAGTTATTGCGATAAATGGAAACTAACAGTAAATGAAGATAAAACTAAAGTAATGATTTTTAGAAAAGGTGGACAAATAGGACGAAATGTATCTTTTAAATATAATGGAAAACCTTTAGAAATAGTGAAGCGATTCACATACTTAGGTATAACGTTTTCTCCAGGCGGTTCCTTTCAAAATACTTTCGAAAGCTTAGCAGGTCAAGCATTAAAAGCATCGTTTGCACTTAAGCAATACTTAACTACATTTAATGATATATCGGTAAAACATAATCTAGACCTTTTTGACAAGTTAATATTACCGATTTTAAATTATGGAGCGGAAGTCTGGGGGTTCTGCGATGCAGATTGTCTAGAAAAAATACATATGCGATTCTGCAAACAAATCTTAAATGTAAAAACTCAAACCCCGAACAATTTTATTTACGGTGAACTCGGAAGAGTACCTTTAAAAATACAGCGATTTTCTCAAATAATAAAATTCTGGTTGAAAATCACAAGAGCAGACGACCGGAAATACATAAAATCTATTTACAAACAAATGCTTTATGATATAGGCATAAATGAAAATACGATAAATTGGGCGTCTAAAGTTAAATTTCTTTTAGATCATTCTGGTTTTAGTCATGTGTGGATAAATCAAGGAGTTGAGAATATTAACAATTTTATGAACATATTTAAAGAAAGGGTTAGAGATAATTTTATACAGAAATGGGAAAATGAGTTAAATATAAGTTCTAGAGCAACAACCTACAATATTATACGTTCTTTTACATTTCAAGGCTATCTGGATAATCCTATTAAAAGAAATTATAAAAGGGCGCTCACAAAATTTAGATTATCTAGTCACAGATTAGAGATTGAAACTGGACGCTGGACAAAACCAAATCCGGTTCCACGTCAAGATAGGAAATGTAAACTTTGTAATTCAAACATAGTTGAAGATGAATTTCATTTTTTATTAGAATGTTCTATCTATGACAGTTTTAGAAAATTATACATACAAAAATATTACTGGCGCAGACCAAATTTCCATAAGTTCTCCGAGTTACTAACAAATACAAATAAACGCGTTCAGATGAAATTAAGTATCTTCTTATTTAAAAGCTTTGATAAGAGAACAAGTTTATTGGAATGACTGTACATTAATATTTTTTTCTTTGCTATGTATTAATGTCGTCACTTTCCTCCTCTCCCCTCTCTTCCTTTTCTCACCTTTCTTTCCTCATATTCCAATGTATTTTCCATTGACCAGGAACATTGTATTTTTTGTAATGTATATGCATTTACATGATAGACACCTTGTCTTATGTATTTTGAAATAAAACTAAAAAACTAAAAAATCGATACGATATAAAGAGCTTCGGAGGGCACAGGTCCAGAGGTAGAGCGTTGGCCTAGGGACCAAAGGTCGTGGGCCCGAATCCTGTGAGTAGCGGGGTCCACTAAGCGACCTTTCATTAGTCCATATCCGGCGCGTTATTGGTTATGTATCCAGGAAGCAGAATGGGGGGGGGGGGTGAATGATCTAAGTTGTTGTAAGAACTTGTTTCATAAGTTTAAACTAAACTGGAGCTTAATATCGTCCTAATATGGCAACGATAAGCGTCTGGAAATCAGTTCAAGAAAGACTAAGTTAGGCATTCTAATAAAGGTCAATAACGAACAGAAAAGGAATACCCAAGTCCTTTGGGAGCCATAACGGTTATTGACGTCGCTTTAAAACTAAAAGGTCGTACATGTACAGGTATCTCCCTAATTAGATGGCAGAGGAATGACCTTTCGGATAACAGCGACGTACCCATAAATATACGTACAAGAGCGAAATACGAGTTTGTTACTATTTATGCAAGCTTTCGTTTCGGTATGAAGAATGTCTATTTTTACAACATTATACATGGTGTATCAAACACCAATACGATTAGACAAAGGCGTCCATATTTAGATACAAATCCCTTTTACTAAAAAAAGATAATTAGATATTCTAAATCTTAAATTGCCGAAAGGTAAGTGCTATTTGTATATCTTTTTTTATAACTGCCGGTGTTAAATATTGCAAAAAATGCACACTTTGCTCAAATTCAAAGCCAGAGTGAGGCTGGATCAATCCCCATACATTATAATGTAAATAACATGTGTGAAGCTTAACCCTTAACTAAATGCCACTTTTCGACTGTCCCAAATAGAAAGAGTTTGCAGACGATATTTCAAAACGTGATGAAATTGAAAAATGATCATCTGATAGGGCAGAAAACGTTGTGGGAAAAGGAGAAATTGCTCGTTAAGAGCAATTTCTCCTTTTCCCAAAATGTTTTCCAGAGTCGTCTGCAACACACTGATCAAATGTCGTTATTGTTTGGTAATAAGTTAAACCAGTAGCACATGGAATTAATAGTCTTGCACGAAAAGACTCAAACGTAGTGTTACGCCGAAGCATGGGTGAGTAGCAAAGCTCTTCAATAACTGAGAATGGTTAAGGAAAAGAGTGGTTCAAATGGCTACACTTGGAAGCACTTCCGGTCATTGGAATAGTATCACTGCTGGACATCACGTCTTGGATCAGACAAAGGGAGATTGCAATCAAGATCCAGGAAGTTGACAGGGAGTTGATTGATTGAAAATAAAGTGATAGAAATAATAGAAAGTTAGTCTCTTTTATATCTATACACGCACCCTACCGTCCTGAGCGAAAGCAGGTGCTACGGAATTTCCGTGCAATGCGTCTACTATTGCAAACGATACATATATCTATTCTTGTTTTTAGCGACCATGATGAAAGGGGCGGAATCGTGTGTAGAATGCAGGACAACTTACGGCTTAATACAGAACGCACGTCATTCCAGTAGGATTATTCTAAATGACTTGCCTCGGACCAAATAACCTTTTTCGTATATTGTTTAAGATTGGTCTCTTGAAAGAAATTGAATGTACATTCTTTCAGTGTATGTTACTCATCTTTTAGAAGCAGTATGATATGCACATCAAACTTACTTCTATGTTATTATTGACTTTGCATGATTGTATTGTGGGCCGGTGGCCTTTTCACTTCATATAAACTTTTGTATTTGTATTTGTATTTGTATTCACAACTGTATAGAAATAAACATTTGTGAATTGCTGTAAAACCACAAGGTCCCTTCACATTTATAACATTAAAGATGCCGATAAACGGTAAAGCAATGATCTGATGTTGAAACAAAACTGTCAATAAGATGTCAATTTCTATCTCTAGTATGAAAGGTGATAGAGGCATTTCCTCACACCAGCTGAGACATATAATAGATATATCTAAAGATTGAAAGAACGCTGTTAAAAATCAAGTCGTAGAGTTCAAGGTTACATACTTATCACTTCGTTGAAAGTTTCATCAGTGTCGATGTTTTAGTACTAAATGGGCAATATGGACTTGACGAAACTGTTTTCTATCTGTAAAGAACGTTTGCTGTTTTAATTCCAAAGTAAGATTGGAGATAGCACGGGCTAGAGAATATTGCGTTGATTCCAAAGACTGTTAAAAAAGTATACAAATGCGAAGTTTTTAAAAAGGTTCTTTCTAGAACTTCTTATAAAAAATCGAAATATCCATTCATCCCACTCCGATTCACAAGTTCCGCGAATGTCGTAACCGTGATAAGGTCTGCACCAGAGAAAAGGCAAAGGTGTCCAAAATACATTCAGACACCAATGCAGGCTTATAGAGCGATTGTATGACAAACTTCTATTCGGCCTTTACAATAGCAAACTGGCTAAATATCGTTATTGTTTGTGAATGGGTTAATTGATACTGGGAAACAATGGAGATACACTGTTTTCTTTATATGATACGTCAATACGTCATAGATTTTCGAGTTATGTAACGGCTTTCTTTGATTCACCAGTACTAGGCTAGGACCCTCAAGTGTCTTGGCACAGGACACTCCTACGAACATGAGGTACCGTTGGGGTTCAAACCCGGGATCTCCGAGTTAGTTGTAAGACCGCCACCCTTTAACCCATTACCAAACAATAACGACATTTGACCTATGTTGCAGACTACTCTGGAAAACATTGTGGGATAAGGAGCAATTGCTCTTAACGAGCAATTTCTCCGTTTCCCACACTGGTTTCTACCCTATCATGATATTATTTTTTCAATTTCATCACGTTTTGAAAAGTCGTCTGCAAACTCTTTCAAATTAGGACAGCCAGCCTAAAGTTTGGCGTTTGGCAATGGGTTAATCACTGGGCCACGCAGGGGATACACTGTCTTACACTGTACCAGGAAAACACCGGCCTATAAAGCCAAATTGGCACCGAGGCACCATACATCAATTCCCCGTCGTATTTACAATTGTTGCAGTGTGCCATTACATAATTGTTTCGACAAAAAATGTCATTTATACCGTGTTTCTGGGGGACTGCCGAGTTTTCGTCGAGTCTTCAGGAATTCCTATCCGTTCTCCGTACAATTGCCAAAACGTAATAGGGTCGTGTCGTGTGAACAGGTACCACTAAAACATTCCTGAACAAAGATATGACAGTTCGATTAACAATGGTCGTATTGTCATAACTTACCCTTTTGTAGCGTTTTACTTGACATTTTAGGATATAATTTTGCGTAAGTTCAAAATGATATTCCCTCTTATTTTAAGATTTAGAAATATATATATTAGAAAGCAACACTGTTGCAAAGCAACATTATTGCAAGGTAACACGTAATTGGAGTTGTCTAGAATGGCGTGTCACATTACATGTTTTCAATTTTAGATATCTAAGCAAAAAACTTTTTTTTTATATAAGTCGGTTTTGACTTGCACATAACCTAGTGAAGTAATATCTTTTAAGTTTAAAAAATAGGCTTAAGAAAGGGCCAATCTCTCATGTTGCTATAACTTGTGGCCCAATTCATTGCTATTTTGTTTTTGCCTTTTCACATCTTCTTTAAATACATGTATGTAGGTTGTTGAAAATATGCGTGAACCTCGTGTAGATTGAATGTAATAAAACATGATTAATTTAAACCACTGAAGTAATTTGGTAAACCGCTACCCAGGTTTCTATAGTTTGTGAAACAGAACGTATATTTCGAGTGTATTTACAGGCTTAGAGAATGTTTGTGGTGCTCTTCATGACGCCACAAGACTGTTTTACCGACTGGAATGCCATTGTTTCTATCTGGATTAGCCCTTATGCACTGTGGGGCAATAATGGCACCTATACAATGTCTGATATGCAACCAAACAAACAGGGTTCTAAACTTAATGAGCATAACAAATGATATGTAGCGGGAGGTAGATAATCCCTGTATAAAGAAATACTAATTGTTTACTTAATTAGAATCGTATCATCTATTGATTAAGGGGATTGGAGCATGAGCCCGTTCGGTGAGAGGAATGAAACGGAATAAAAAACATGCTTTCTTTACACGATCTGATTTTACCTTCTGCACAAGTGTACGTTTAAAATATTTGTTGTTGGGTTATTCAAATCGCTTTAACAGCCGAATAACATTCTGCAGATGCTTTGATTCATTCAACTTAAATCTTCTAAAAACATAGTTGAATTCTACAATCTTTCAATGCATCCATTTTGCTTAGTCATTGTTTATTGATATGGTGCGTTTCAAAGTTTGAGTTTGAACTTAATGTAAAGCTAAACAAAATATGATACATGTTAATATAGTATAATTTCATTAGAAAATAAGTTAAATAAGTTGAAATATTCATAATAAATCATTTGGTTAATTGGAAAATTTAAACGAGTGACTTGGATCCGAAACAGCACATATCACCATTCATTGTAAATCCAAGATTTGGCCTGAATCATAATTTGATGAAAAAAAAATTGCGGTTGATATGGCTTTGTTATTTACTACCAACACAGAACAAATACCGCTTTTTGGAGTCTTAAAATCTTATAGTTCCTCACTGAAGCATGTTCGCCAATCCTTTCGAGCTTTTGCTTTTACCCATTGATATAAAGGAAAAGATCAGTGGTTGTACAATATAGTTGCTTCTTTGCAAAGTTTTTCGTCTTAAGCTTTCATACCTTTCCTCATAAAAGTACAATGTACAATGTATTGTTAAATGAGTTGCAGTCCTAAATATTTGTTTTCAAATATCAAAATATTCCGTTGAACCACCTTGGCAAAATAGCTGGCGTCATTAATCAATATATATTATACATTCGTAACACCAATTTATGATAACCCAATTATCAAGATTTAGCATTACAGTACTTGACAAAGTCGCTATAATCTCATTCGAGTTGATCGCTAATCCACTTGTAAGGTCGCCCTCAACGTTAATCGCACACCATCCGTTTACCAGTTATGCTATCAATGTTTCTTTAACCCTTAGAATGCTGGGTAACTTTTTAAAAACAGATTTTTGTGTTGTTTGCTTTTCCAAAGCCTTAAATTATTGTTTAATTCTGTTGAGGAAAGATTCCCACAGAGGCAAACAGGTTAGATCACAGACCAGCCGCCAAGTAAATTGGCGGCTGACCTGGATCCAACCTGTTTGCATAGGCCTGAGGTCGGTTCCAACACTATAAGGGTTAATCTCGAAACGAAATATATAATGTTGATTTGATCCGTCTAAGAAATAAGGAATTGATATATGGAATAAGTGACTGATTGCAAAAACTTTATTTTCCAATTCAAAACGGAACAGAAACATATATTGTGAAAGGATAGAACGTGAAAGTAAAGTTTAGAAAAAAGGCTTTTTATTCCGAAATTTGGATTATGAATCGATTGCAATAAGCGATGGGAATGACAAAACATAAAGTAATAGGCTGTTAATCCAATTAATCCCTCCAACGTAACGTGAAATTAAGAATGTTAACTCGTATTAAGATTACCTAATCTCGACAATGCTTATTGAGCCGAAAATAGGCTTGTTAAGCCTGTCTGTAACGATTAATAGAGGGCAATTGATTTATGTTATTTATTATTTCATTTTCCTCATTACTATAAGACACTGGCTTAGCAGAAACGTATTCTTTACACGAATCGAACGACCTTTCTCGAGAACTGATTTCTCCCGGAAATAGGAATTGAATCGATATGAAAAATTCCGAAACGAAACAAAATTTAAATAGTTATTATGCAAACATAACCATCTAAAGAACGTATTCCGCAAAGGTTCAAACCTTTCAAAACCCCAAAGAAGTTGTTAAATGTTACAAGACTTAAAGACCACAAAATCAAACCCTACTAAGAGCGAATAATAAACCATTATTGTAATCACACATTATATGTACCAGCTCACGCCACAACTTTGCGTCTTGCATAGACGGATTTCAAAAAAGCATTGTGGCAAAATGAGAAATTGCTTGTCACAAGCAATTTCTCATTTTGTCACAATGCCTTTTCAATCCATTAACATTTCACAACAACAGAACTGAAAGATTTTGCACATGTTCACAAATATTTTATAAAGCCGTCTGCTTCAAGTAAAAAAGTGGTAAAGAGCCTCAGCGCCATCAATTAATTCATTTAAGGACAGACTAGATAAAAACTTGCATAGACAGGGGTTATGTATGATAATCATAAGGCAGAAATGAAACTTATACGGAAACGGAGAATGTAATATGAAAATCATATCAAATAATGAAAATAAAGAGCCTGGCGTGAAGATCCTAAGAGGACCTGTGCTCGGCACCAATCCTACGGAAGTTAATGTTCCGAAATAGTTCAAAGTTTTTTTCCCTTCGAATGTCTTAGTTACAAACATTTACACAGCTTGGCAACCCGTTCAATGTAGTTGCGTTGAGATAAAACTAAAGTCATCTGCTTAAAGAAAAACAATATTTTCTGCTGGTAGCAAAGAGCAAATGTTCCGATTTAGTTCTAAGACTTTTTCCTTCATATGCCCAAGTTACGAACATTTACACAGCTTGACAACCCGTTCATTGATGGTGCGTTGAGATAAAACTAAAGTCGTCTGGTTCAAGTAAATACATGTTTTCCGCAGGTGGTAAAGGGTAAATGTTTCGAAAAAGTTCTTATTTTTTTACCTTTGTATGCCCTAGTTACGTACATATTCACAGCTTCACAACCCGTTCATTGATGGTGCGTTGAGATAAAACTAAATTCGTCTGGTTCAAGTAAAACAATGTTTTCTGCAGATGGTAAAGACTTAATTTTCCGAAATACAGTCAGAATTGTGTTGAGAAGCCAGTCTATGGACCTTAGAAAATTGGCTGCCTAAGACAGGTTGGCTGCTTAAAGATGTTTTCCCTCGCATGTCCTAGTTACGAACATCTTCACAGCTTGACAGCCCGTTCCTTGTAGGTGCGTTCAGATAAAACATCTCCCACCTAATCACATTCGGAACACCTCGGCCATTTCTTAAAATAACCTCGGAGGTAATGGGGAGCCATCTTTGAAAGTAGGTCAGCAACGAAGGGCATGTCCGTTTACAATCGTATCTACTCAGAAATCCCCGGTACAAGCCGGGGATTACCGAAGAGAACCGATTGACAAAATATGAATCAAAGATGTGTTGATATGATCATATTTAATGAAAACGGTAAAAATAACATTCAATTGTGATATTTAACCAATTTGTGTGTATTCAAAAACATATTTAGTGCCTGTGTGCATTTTGCGTTATCCGCCGGAAAGAAAGGCGAATTACCCCAGGATTTCTGGTGTATTCATGTACTGCCTACGAGGTATATCTACCGACTTGTTACGGGGATTGCCGAGTAGATACGATTGACCTAATCACTGATCATATTTATGATCGCAATAATGCGAGGACTCTGGATGGGCAATGGTCGGGAGAAAATCGTACCTTGAGCATCCTGTTCAATCGGAACTACTCGGGTATTTCCGTGAGCTGTGAAATACACCTCGGACATAAGTGTAGGGTTACAATTTTTCGGGTAAATCGGCATCCGGCAATTAACACATTTTCTAAGCGTGCAAGTTAAGTAGTTCAATGTGTATGGAAGGGTTGGACAACCTTTTAACTATTTTTTTTATCAGTAACTCATACCAAATGGCAAAATTGTGGTTGTGACATGTAAAGTTGTTTCCTCAATCACATTTAATGACTTTTTAGATTTCACATTTAAGATCTATTTTTAAACACGAAAATGAAGTGACGTCATTCCGCTGGGAACCAATATGGCGTCATCCCTATTATTTCAGAGGTGTTTTCATTTGATAAACCCGATGTGTTCAGATTGCATCCTGTTCAGGGGTCTACGTCATCAGTAACGACAGATCCATGTACTACGACGCATCACAGCGCAATATAGCTTTTCGTCTAATTTCGTCTACCTGCGCACCGCATCACAGTAGAAACATACGCAAAGAAATAGCTTTTTAAAGTATAACCCAAGAAATTGATTGTGACGTGTGACAACTACAAAATAGCTTAATGAAACATTTGAATCAATATCCAGCTAGCAAATAGAAAAATGTATAGAAGTTGTTCGGGTGTTTCTACTGTGACGTGGTGCGTAGGTACACTAAAAGCCATATCGCGCTGTGATGCGTCGCAGTACAGGGGTCTGACGTTACTGATGAAGTAGGCCAGAGTACCGTTTTACTTAACAGTTTACGCTTAAGATTTGCGTAAGTCTAAAACAAAAAGTCCTTTAATTTCAATATTGTCCTTTCATTGAAGATACTATCAATGTTTATTAGTTTTGACTTACGCAAATATTCTCCGTAAGTTGTTTAGTAAAACTTACCCCAGGACGTTACTGATGAACAGGATGATCCATGTTATAGCCATTTTGTACTTCCGACTGTTATTTCTACAGAGAAAACTGCCTCAATAAGGTCGTCATGGATATGACTGTTATAACTACGAGAACTGACCATTGTTAACATTTAAAGCATGAATGGTCTCGAATGGTCCCAAAACGCCTTTTCCTACTCGTTTGTAGGCGCGTCATGGTATTTGACTGAAGATAATTCAAACATTAGGAGAAGTAATACATTGGAGATATCATTTTATGTAAGCTGTATTCATCGTTCACCAAACTACACCAGTAAAGTCACAGTACACTCATCGCATACGATTAATCACATAGTCTAGTAGGATGAATTGCTTCCACTGTCTGTTTATGCATTCGAATGTGCATCAAATGCGAACAAAACGACTGCAAGCCTAATCAAATCAACATAACTGATTTGTAATTCAAATTGTCTGGTACGAATAAAGAGCAAATCATCAAAGCCGCCTGGCTGATGACACGTGAGACATCACGTGTGGTATTTCGTCCAATCAGAAGCTGCATTCCCAAAGGAAATGGCTTCCGGTTTAAAAAGGACAAATTCATGAACGTCAAAGCAGAGACAAAGATGTTATCTATGTCTCTGGTCAAAGTACAAGAAAACGAATACTGTTAGTTACACGAATAAACATTGATTTATTTTGGATAGAGGTGGATATTATCATAAGTAATATTTTAAGATTGCGAAGTGTGTCCATTCTAAAAAATCAAAACGATAATGACAACACAAAAGCACAACAATACGATGGTGATAGTGCGTTAGCACGAAAACAGAAGACACCAATACACTGGTGAAAACTCGGAACCCCCCGATGGAACGAATGTGAAAACGTGTTAGTACGAAAACAACAAGACATACGATGACGATGATGCAAGACCACAACAGTATGAAGGAGATAGTGTATTAATACGATACCAACAAGATATTACGGCAGCGATACTGCGAAACTACGACAGTATGAAGGTGATAGTGCACTAATACGATACCAACAAGGCATTACGACAGCGATACTGCGAAACTACGACAGTCCGATGGTGATAGAACATTAGTACGATAAGAAAAAAAAATAAAACGAAAGTACGATGACGATAATGCTAAATCAAAACAGTACGATGACAAAACATGAATAACGATAACAACAAAGCAATGCCCTACAGTACTTATGTGATAGTACGATGATGATAACGCGATAGTTAATCGCACTTTCGTCATCAATTTGCCATATTATCATTATAGCGTAACGTGTTGTAGAAAAGCACACACATAAACAGTGGTCCTAACGGTATTCCGTGCACCACCATACTCAAAACGCTGTTGACCGAAGCTATCGGATTGGTCACAAGTTCATTTAATTTGCAGATGCAGCAAAAAGCTGAATGGTATCAATCAGTTTCTATCAAGAAACTTGTAAGAATCTAAGCTCTTTCAATGATCGAACGCGTTTTGCATTAGGTTTGAAAACGAAAAGGCTGTTATCGTGTTTTATTTTCCCCGAAACATTTCTTGCCGTCAAACAGTCGCCGCCCTATTTGTTCGTCAGGACATAACCATTGAAGGTTCTTTTAACAGGGATAATTGAGAGAAATGAACGGAGCGGTGTATGCATGTTTCTTGTCATAATAACATGCACATTCTTGTGCTTCCTTTAAATCTTATCGTTTTAGGAAACTTTTTTCTTGTTTGTCTCTTCTGCCACAGACCGTTATTTTTCCGAAAGAGATATTTAGCAGAAATACATATCATCATCGGGTGAATTTCATATAATGTTTTTTTAAAAAAGGAAATAATGTTTGTAAAAGGACTTTTCCCTCTTTCATAATAACGCACAACTACGTATACAGAACCCATTCCATTTAAATTCTTGGATTCATTTCTAAAGATACGGGTACGGAATTCAAACAAAACAAAGCAATGTTATTAGACGCATGGGCATTCTATCGCAGTATGCACTCTCAAATGGTAGCCTCTGCCCATCTTAGATATACATTGTATATCATTGTCCTAGAATTAATTAGAACAGATCATTTGCTGGTGCATATTGGACTAAAAGCCTTAAATACAAATAAGCCTATACTAGCCGGTGTTTCAGACCGAGAAGAATGTCTCAGTAAAGGTTTACGTGTAGGCGGATGCTAGCATGTTGCACGCTGTATGTCATTTGGAATTTATGAGTACGTTATCTGATCCAATGTACCAGAACTGCTGACTTACCTATTAAAGATTCGTGTTGAGCTGTATTCAACAGGAAATGTACATATTGTAGAGTATCTCGAATTCAAGTTAAAAATATTTCGCTTTGGATTAAACAAAACGGCCATCAATACTGGTCTACACTATACATCATATACGTGTCACAGCGGTTGAGCTACTAAACAAAACTTTTAAAAAAGTTATGAAAGCATTGATTGATTGATTTATCGATCGATATATTGATTGATTTGTTGATTGATCGATCGATCAATCCATTGATTGACTGATTGAATGAATGATTGATTGAATGAATGAATGAATGAATGAATGAATGAATGAATGAATGAATGAATGAATGAATGAATGAATGAATGAATGAATGAATGAATGAATGAATGAATGAATGAATGAATGAATGAATGAATGAATGAATGAATGAATGAATGAATGAATGAATTAATTAATTAATTAATTAATTAATTAATTAACTAATTAATTAATTAATTAATTGATTTGTAAAGCGAGTCTACCGCTATGGTTATTTAGCGTAAGGTATGAGGATGATAACCCAACGTCTATGTAAGCTTGTGTAGTAATTGAAGGGAAAATCATTTATAACGATCTCGGATATCATTAATTTGCGATCTCTTATTTGTATGGTGATAAAAGCCGTATCGACATGTTTCAATTGTGCTATGGCTTTTCTGGATAGACAAGTACTAGGCTAGGACCCTGAAGTGACTTACCAAAGATCACTCCCACGAAACCAGAGGTGTCGATGTAGCCAAAACCCGGGACCCCGAGTTCTAAGTCCGCAAACTCAACCACTTGGCCGCACAGGACCATATTTGCGATCCTTGATTGCTATCATATTGATGGATTTGACTCTTGACATTATTTTCAGTCGCTCGTAACGACAGGCCCGGTTCCCAGATAACTAAAGGATAAGTCGATGTCTTGCAGTCCGGTAGTGTCCCATACTGTTTCCGGAAGGGCGCAGATGTTTCATGCATACGAAATACCACAGGAATGGTACAACGGAATAGGTTGTCAGATTGATAAAAAACGGTCTAGACAATTTCATATGAAATGCTTTACATCATTAATGGCGACAGGAAAATATAAGGTGGGAAGAAAACGCGGACTAGACACTTCAAGGGAACGGTTCGCGCTTTTGGTTTTGGTCCGGAAGAAGAGCGACATAAGGGTCGAGGGTTCGAACCCTGCGAGTAGCAGGATCTACCTTGCGACCTTTCATTTACCCACACACGGTGCCAGTCCCGGTAACGATGCAAAGTGGTTAATCATAAGATGTAAAAACCTGTTTCACAATCGATGTAAAATAAATAGATTTAACTTAACCCAATTTAGTACTCGTAAATATTCCGCAGCTGTTTAGTTGTTAAATTGCCCACGAAGCTTGCAGAGGTACCCTACAATGCATTTGAAACATTGTACACTTTTGTTTTGCCTCCGAACATCCTCAAGGGTTCTACATCAAATATCGAAAGGAATTCAAAAAAGACTAACGGAATCCGACGTTTGCTCACAAAAAAAAATGATTAAAATGGAGCTAATGGTGAATTTATTATTTATGTAACATGTTTATGCCTTGTTCACTTCAAAGCAGCAAACATCGACGGAAACTTTATTACATGGCGCACGAATTGCGGAAACCTAATTACTGCTCCTCAGAGATGGCAACAGAAGTTCAGTGTCTGATATCTGCAATCTTGTCAAGTTTGATACAATGTTATTAACCCATTACCCCACCTATGTAGAGTATTGTATTTTCAAAATTGCTGAAAGTAAGAAATATCATCGGGCATACGATAATAATTTATATACAGTGTTTTACATACTCTTAATATGTGTTATTTTAAGATGAAACATTTCCTTTATACACCTATGTATTTATATGGATTGACATCGCGTTCACATTATTTCAATTAATATATTGCAATTCCTGGCTCGAAAAGACGTTCAATGATCCCAAACATAACTTGTGTTTTTTATTTATTCATTCATTTATGTATGCGGTTTAAAATTGCATAAATATAAGTTTACTTGTATGAGCGATGTTCGGCACACAATGATGGGAGAAGACCCCAACTTGAATGCCTTTGAGGCTAATATTATTGGCTAACCAGAGTAGAACCATCTACATCTTGATTAACAAGAACATGAAGATAGTGTGAAGATACCTTTTCATGACTAAAACTTCTATGTTACAAATAAATGCACTACAACAATAGGAAATTTAAACAAACTTATCTCAGCGTACAAAATAACAAAATAACATCTTAACAACCTTTCTACAGCAATGAAGCACACATTGAATTAACACGATAGTTGGGTAACATTACAGACAAGAGCCGTTGATCGCAGATAATACCATTTCGGCTTGATGTTTGGTTTCGAACAAATTAACCCACAAAACGGATTAAGAAAATCGTTTGTTGCGACGTATATGTAATAGATCATATATGTAACACTTCATATATAATACTTGTTACATATATGATATGTTACATCTAAGCGTAACAGTGCTCAATTAGATCAGCATTTTTGAACGTTTTACGAGCGCATGTTTAATGGTAACAGGATAGTATATCTGCTATAAACTTCAAGTAACTAAAACTACTTTGTGAATTATCTAATATAAACCAGTACGTCGCATGCCTAACGTAATAGAAAATGCAACTTAATAATAGGAAGACTTTCCCGAAATAAGATAGAAATTGGCAACCCCTTAAAAGGCTTCGAAACCTTTACATCCAGTTTGAAGTCTGCGAGTCTACTGTTTACTGATGGTTCGATGCAATCGCGTTTCCATTCAGATAACGTATCGCAGTGGTCGTGAAGTAATTCTATAAACTATAAATCGAAATATTTTGCTTTATATTAAAGCCATACTTGCGCTCATTTACTCTAAAATTGTGAAAGTTCTAGAATAACTGAAGACTAACTCAAAAGTACATTAAATTTCTTTTAAATTGGAACTGTTGATGGTGCAAAAACTAGACGGCAATTGGTAAACAAAAATTGACATCAAAAGGTCCTAAGGGGTATAACAAACTGTGACAACGATATTGGTCGGCCTGGTGCAAAACTCGTTCAATGCGAGATGGCAAACTTACTTTCCTTGCACCACGTGTGGCCAGCAAAAAAAATGACACGGGTCGAAATATTGCGTCTTTTATTACTGCGTATGATGCCAATTCAAACTGATAACGTAGATTACATTACGGGATTGTAATTTCCGTGAGATATTGGTTCCCTTCCTCCCACACACCCAACTTCCATATCTGCGACCCGATCATGTCGCTATCTGCCTAGGCCGTAATGGGTACGACTATCACAGATAACGACATGGGAATACATGCAGTACCGTCAGACACCCCCTAGGCTATGTAGAAATGTTTGATAATCACACGACCCCTCTCCGCGTAGGGTCAAAGCCATGTGACGGCATTTGGATTTCATGAATGTTAGTTTCCCGGCTGACTTATGGAATGTCGACGGTTCTACCCGTCTAGACGAGCAGTCATGGGCCGTCATGTTTGGACTTTCCCTTCATTATTTTATGAGAACGCAACCTACCTGATTTAATATTAACGCGATAAAAACCCAATATCAAATAAGATAACGATGGCATAAAAAAAGTATTAAAAAACTATGAAATGAAAACTACGTATCGTTTTACTAAAAACGCTATGCTAAAACCTGGGTAAGATAAAAAAAACAAGTAAGTCGTAAGCAATATTGCTAATTAATTCATATTGGCTTATCTATATAAAATATAGATTAACAATTGGAACGATTTCGTGTCAATTAACACCAAAATCTTTTGTAACGTAAAACCGTTAACATTCAAAACTTTTTTTAAAGAAGCAATAGATCAAAGAACTCCGCCAAGTGCTGAACGGTTATAAAACCAGACCTGAGGAATGTCGTAGCCTCTCCAAAAATAGATCTAGGTCTCCCAATAGACAAATGTAGTATTAATCTGCAGAAAGGTTATATGTAAAACACGTTCTGTAGACAGACAAGAAGACCTACGTCGAAATAAATTGATAGTTCATCTTTAGGACGGTTCTCATCAAAGCAGCGGTCATTTTCCCCGACACGTACAATCACTCAATTATAGTTCGTCTTGAATATTCGCAAAAAAGTTCTTATCTTTGACATGGTGTGTTTCCGGTTATCAATCATTTAAAAGCAGCGAAAATCGGAAAAAGTATTTTGGACAGTTAAACGTCTTATTAAATTGTATTTTTGATTTCGTGAACAACTTGCTAACGTAAACGATCGTTATCTACTATTTCAGCAATAACTCTTCAAAATAAGTTACAACCTCTTGACATTGTTTACAACTATATCTTTATATCGTAAACAATGTAAACTTTTAGATAAGAAATCCGTCTGAATTATGGTTTGACTATTTGCAATACTTGGTCAAAAGTATGTCATTATAATGATTTTTTCCTTGTCTTCAATTGCATAATATTTCCATGCAAATATTTTTAAAGAAAAACCAACATGGAAATCAGTAATGGACTATCAAATATTGCTTGAGCGATAATCATTAAACAATGCATGGATGATTGCTTAAACCGGCATAACCTAATGCATGATGCAAACCGAACAAAACATAACTACTTGCTTCTAATGGAACTTTCCATAATTATGCTTTTAATTTGTATCAGGTCGAAACGACAGACTTGTAAAGACATTAATGCAGCCATTGAAAATAGAATTGACTGCACATTGTTTATTGAAAATGTCCTAATATTCTGTTTATAACGAATTAGAATTGCTCTCCGGAAATAAAAACAAAACAGCAATGAAACTCTTGACAACAATTTTTGAACCATCATAAACAAGCAAATTCTATGAGAAAGTTAACCCACTTTAGCCATGTTATTTTACAATGTAAGTTCATTAGATAAGGGACTGGCACTGTATCCAGGTTACTGGTCTAAATCAAAAGCCACAAGCAGACAAAAATAAATAGCTGAAAACATTAGGTCTTTGAATTTGCCAGGGCACCGAGCGCATCAACGACCTACCGAAAACACAGACTTAAAACAGCTTTCTTTGTGGTATTTTGAGGAACCTATTACGACTTAACCCTTTACCAAACGCCATATTTTCCACTGTCTCTAATTGAAAAAGTTTGCAGACGACATTTCAAAATGTGATGCAATTCGAAAATAACCTCCTGATAGGGCAGAAAGCTTTGTGGGAAAAGAAAAAATTACTCGATACGAGCAATATCTCCTTTTCCCACAATGTTTTCCAGAGTCGTCTGTAACAAAGTGTTTAAATGTCGTTAATGTTCAGTAATGGGTTAAGTCCGATATGCACTTACGTATTACAACGGTTGCTAAAGTCCTCAACACAACATGCATATCAAAGTGAGGTACGATGGAGTAAAGGGTTAAATGTGGCACTGGTGACAGGCACAGTCTGCTGTAGATGAGAAAAAGGCGGGAATTTACGGCACATTGTGTTACAAGGCGAATGGCGGGGAAACAAATTACATTATTCATTTCGTAAAAATGACAACGGAAATGATGCAGTCGCTAAGATGCCGGCTTCTCCATCTTCCCGATTAATAACGCTTGGAGTAGAGTGGAGTTGTATTTATGGTAGCTATTACGTGACTAAAGGGCTACACAAGCAGAGGGTCCATGTTCAAAAGCCGTTTTTGCAAAGTTACTTTGATGCGTTTTTATTGAAATTTAGGTTTTTTTAAATTTGAAAGAACGGTTAAACCAAATTTCTCTCTTGTGTTTAATCAAAGTACGAATGTTCCACATTCGAAAACTCGATTTCGCCGGTTTCTTTTTTGCATTTGATGAAACCATGAAGGCCCCAAAATCGAAACAATGATTTGGCATTGAATATTCTTCTTGCGTTTGATTATTAGAAGGGAGTTTTTAGCTCGAATGCCCGGTTTGGTCAAATTTCGTTCTTGCATTTAATTAAAATACATTTTGGTGAATATAAGTTAGATGTGAGCGTTTTGTTCCTTACTTAATACATTTTTTTTTTTAGCTAAGTCCAGTCAAGATTTCCCTTTCAGAAGCGGGCATCTGATGTTCAAACAAAACAAACGTTTTGCAGTTGTAGGCCACACATTAATTAAAAGAGTACAGCAAAGAGTATGAATAAACAGGATTGTCATCGTAATATACATGTACTTATAATAATGTTGAATGAAGCAAAACTCCACCCTAACGACACTAACGTGACAGTGGCGAAAGGCAGACCGCAGCAGTGTTAATGGCATTGTAAATTTAATTCAAGTCTTCATTATTCAACAAGATGTCTAGCCATTCCATGTGCGTGCTACAAACAGCTTTTGTGATTATTGTGGACAACTTTGTAATTGCTATCTTACCTTTCATCTCATTTTGTACAACAACAATTTTTATTCCTTCTTTTGATTTTTATGGGCAAATTCTCATAATGAAAACCTTTCCAAACAAAACCATGATCACCAAAATAAAGCTTACACGTAGTGTTATGTATCAAAGGTTGACGTGTCAGGTCTCAAAAAGACGGAAATGGTACCACGAGCTTCAACCCACCGCATTCTGACTGATGAGATTATCGACACGATTGGACAACGAAGCGAAGTTGATACAAATGTCAGTACTATTAACATCAATGAAACTTAAATTGGCAAACTGTCAAACAAAATTAATGAAAAACAGAAATCATTTAGCCACAAACTTAACAAAGAGTTAAAAGAAATATTATTTTACCCAGCAAAAATCTAAATAACACGATGAAGTTGAAAATTGTGCTCTGTACCTTCCTCTTAGGTCCATTATATTTTCTGCTTGTTCTACTTTTTGGACATGTAATACACAACCGAAATTAAGTATGGACTTTAAGTATATTGTTCCCAAACGGGTAATAATAACAATGAGGAGAATAACAATATGACGGACTAACCAAGGTCGATGAAACTTTATGTTTGAAGATGTTGATAATTGATACAGCTCCATGCCTCGGGATTGTTTTAACAGATAATGTTATTCATCCCCTGTGGGTTTTGAGTGAATGGAGGGAAAATATTGAAGTACTGAAGTGGACGTGTTCAACTCATAACAAACAATAATGACATTTTACCACTTTGTTGCAGACGACGCTGGAAAATGGAGTAGGAACGAGTAATTTCTCCTTTTCCCAAATGTTTTCTGCGCTATCAGAAGATTACTTTCCAATTTCATCACATTTTGAAATGTCGTCTGCAAACTCTTTCAATCTTAGACAGTCGAATATTTAGCGTTTGTCAAGGGCTAAATGGATCCATTGGAGCTATGCAAAAACATCCATTGGCCTTTCTATGATACGTGTAAATATGGTTAGTTGTATTTTGTCGTGCTTTATAAATATTTCAGTAGTTCTTTTCCTTTTAGCATGACAAGTGGGGTATCTATCAAGGTACTAAAAACTTCCTTTACAGATTTGAACATGAATCTGTCCAACCCCATTGGTGCGTTCCAAAATGAAGTACGATCGCATCATGCTATCAATGATGAATAACGCGTATCACCTATTGAAATGAAATACATGTACGGTCAAGATCCGGTTAACCATACGCATCTTTACCGAAAATCTTGTCCTATCCAAATTAACAACCAGAGTACTCCTTTACTTAGAGACTTACGAAAAAATATTTGCGTAAGTTAAAACTGAAAAACATGAATAGTATCTTAAATGAAAGTATAATATTGCAATGTGGCACGTCATTGAAAGCGTCTCGGCGAGACAAGTCCAATAAGTGTTGCCTTGCAATATTGCTTAGCCCAGTATTGAAATAAGAGGGAACGTTGGTTCAGACTTACGCAATTTTTTAGTAAATAAGGTACCCAGGACCAGAGCATTATCATTCTTATTTCCATTTAAAACATAACGGTCTTATCCAAATTCAAATAATTAAAGAACATATTCGAAAGAGTAGGCCTATATATTATTATCTTTATTAAACGACAAAGTTCTATAATCTCTCAAAATTGTTGAGACATTCCGGCTTCACTTCTACGACAGCTGTCTGATTCGGAATTAGATAATCAGGGACTCGGATTAATTAGTACCTATCTATGGTCGAATCTATTGAATTCATTTTCCATGGACAAACAGATCACCATATCTATCAGATAAACCAGTGATGTTGACCTTGCCTATTGGTCAGCATGTGTCCAGAAGGTCAAACACTATAATATAGATCATTTCGATACTGCATGTCAAGAAGAAATCGTTAAGGACATGTTCTACAGTTTTATAGAAAAATAATCCTTTCATAGAACTTTCTAAATTTTAATAAGTTATCTAAAATGTTATTGCGAATTCAGAAATGAAAAGAAAAATGCAGGTCGACCAGTTAGATTTTTTGTAAAATGGCAGTTTTCATGGTATCCGTTTGGGGCAAAAATGTAAAAATGACCATACCATCTTCAAAGGTAATAAATTAATTTCTTGACGGTTTATAAACACAAAAAACATGAATTCATACATTCAATACTTCATAATTCAATGGTATTTTGAATTATTACAATCTGAACAATTTTTGTAACCCAAATCAGTTTTCAAATTTTTGTATTTGACAAAAAAACAATAAAATTTTATATGCATATTGCAAAAAAATGAAATGATTTCAAAATTCCTTTCATAGAATTTTGTTATTTTTCAGTATGTGAAGTAAAATTTAATCTTGAAATACAAAATGCAAAAAAAGGATATGTTGACGAGTTGGTTTTTCTGTAAAATGACAGTTTCCATGGTAACCGTATTTAAAAAACGTTTATAAAAACGACTAAAATTACTTTAAACTTGAAAAAATAGAATCTGGGGGCTTAGTATGCATGGGAAATATATATTATTGTGTATAACCTTTCATAGTTTTATGGATTATATGATCATTCTTTGAAAAAAAAAGCATACAGTGAATTTCATCCGAATAAAAAGGTTTGTCCGACTACTTTGCAAGTTCCTTTTCGGTAACAGATTATTATCTCCCTTTGATGCGCAGATGAAGTGCGCAGAAAAAACTACCGAGAACGTCCTTAAGCAAAGCTTATAGCATGGTTAAAAATAGGGCTCAACAAATCATCAGACTTGTGTTACTGACATACTTATTTATGACACAATACACATTTTTAGTTTGAGAATATTTGTGTTTTGCCTTCATAAAGAGTTTGCGTATTCACTTCAAGACGGAACCTCAAAGTTTCTCCGCAGCTAAACAGAATTTTCGGAAATTGGTTAAACATCGGAGAAACAAACTCCCTTCGTATCTAGGGTGAAGCCTGTATAACGAGTGATTGATTATGAATATCCGAACGCACAACCACAAACAATCCTAGCAAAGAATAACACACGTAAGAAATGATATATTGCGTAACACATCATTTAACATGTTGTATGAGTAAAATCGGTGTTGAATTCAGGTGCACGTATAAAGAGGCCGCCTATACAAAATACAAAAAGTCAGATGATCGTTTCTCCAGCATTTCTAGACTGGGTTGAAAATGTTAACATTTTTGGTTTACAGCGATGGGCTTTAATACAGAACAATCATTTTTTTGGGTCAATTCATTGCTGTGGAACCATGTACTTACATCGGCAATTGACCAGCCCCAAGAGTTTATCGGAGGTGTTTTCAAACCTGGCACTATTTAAAAAGCCTTGACGACTTGAGTTTGCCAAAGGTTTGTAGAATTTTCATTAGCTAAAACTCTTATGAAAAAAAAGGGAACCATGCTTTCTTCGATCAAGCTGCATATACTACGGCTGGTGATCCCTCTGTCGCACCACCATGGTGATGACGACGAAAGCAGTTGCGCAACTTCCGGTTTAGCGGTTTAAGGATGGGATAATGCTATTTTTCTCCATTTCAGGCAAGTAATCAAAAATCTTAAAACATGATATAAGTTCATAATATAACCCTTGTTAAATCTAATTGCCTTTAGGTTAAGTTTCAGTTTTGAACTCGTGGAATTGGCAGAGATTTTGTATTTTTTATATACGGTTACGGTTTAATATAATTCGTGTGTCTCGAGAACATTTTTGTATGGTGTAACATACGGACTTTCCCTTTAATACATTTTACGGGTTTTCCACTTCTATCTAAACAACCACGCGGCCCGTACACTGACAGGGTGGTATCTATCATCCGTAATGAGTAGTACAGCGCTGAAACCTATAAGGAGGAAAACATGCATATCCGGAAATGCAGTGCAACAATAGTCCTTTAGAATTATGGAATTCTACGTAAAACAGTTTTCTTATGAAGGGTGCATTCGGACATTTTGTATGTAGTCACTTAAATAATTGGCGCATTGAGGTTATTTTGCATGTCGGCACTTATTTATATGACAAATAGAGATAGTTTGTATGTGGTCACTTATATATATATATATGGAAAATATAGATATTTTGTATGCAATCACTTATATAAATGGTGTATTTAGATATTTTGTATGCAATCACTTATATAAATGGCGCATTGGGGTATTTTGTATGTAATCACTTATATAAATGGCGCATTGGGGTAATTTGTATGTAATTACTTCTATAAATGGCGCATGGGGGTATTTTGTATGTAAATTTTGTATGTAATCACTTATATAAATGGCGCATTGGGGGTATTTTGTATGTAATCACTTATATAAATGACGTGCTGATGTAACGTGTATGTAGTCACTTAAATAAATGGCGTATGATATAGTGTGTATGTAGTGATTTATATAAATGGCGTATTTGTATACAGTCACATATAAATGGCGTTTTGGTATATTTTGTTTGTAGTCACTAATATAAATGGGGTATTGATGCATTTTGTTTGCAATTACTTATATATATGGCGCATTTATGTATTTTGTTTGAAATTACTAATAATAAGGTAAATAAAGGTAATTTGTATACATTTATTTTTGTTCAGATAAAAATGATTAATAAAACGTTAGACGATTCTTACGAGTACCAACAAAGTGGGGTTAAAATAAACAATAAAGACAATACGCCATTGGTCTAAACCTCTTACAAAGCATAATATTCTTTACAGTGGCAGCAAAATAAATGTGCCCGTATTGCCAAGCGTGTCCAAAAGTCTTAAAGGACACGTAAATTATTACAGAAATTTACTTAATAACTGTAAACCAGATAAGTGCAGAGACAGCTTTGGCATTTATAGACAAGTAAATCAAAATAAGATTTCGCCATCCCTGCTGTAATTGCACACAATTCCAAGGCTAAGCATCAAAGAGTCGTAATTCCTCTCTTTATATAATGCCATATTCTGAAGTACTGGGTTTGCCATTAATATTCATTAGTGTTATCTTTCAATCAGCCGCTTTAATGGTTTCAATTTTAGACAGTCGAATATCTAGCGTTTTGTTAAGGGCTAAATGGATCCATTGGAGCTATGCAAAAACATCCATTGGCCTATCTATGATACGTGTAAATATGTTTAGTTGTATTTTGTCGTGCTTTAGAAAGATTTCAGTAGTTCTTTTCCTTTTAGTACGATAAGCAGGGTATCTATCAAGGTACTAAGAACTTCCTTTACAGGTTCGAACATCAATATGTTCAACCCAATGGTGCGTTCCAAAATGAACGCAGCGATGCATTGGTGGGAGACGATAAACTGTCAAGTTTGCTACATGAATCACCCAAAAGAGCATTTATTAAACCATGGTTAGAATCACTAATCTCCCAAGTTAAGGAAGTTCGATCGCACCATGCTATAAATGATGAATAACGCGTATCACCTATTGAAATGAAATGCATGTACAGTTTAGTTCCAGTTATTCATACACATCTTTACCGAAAATCTGGTCCTATCCAAATTAACAACCAGAGTACTTTTTTACTAAGAGACTTTCGAAAAACTGAAAAACATTGATACTATCTTAAATGAAAGTACAATATTGCAATGTGATACGCCAGTGGAAGTGTCTTGGAGAGACACTTCTGATGATGTGTTGATTTGCAATATTGCTTAGCACAGTATTGAAATAAGAGGGAATGGTGGTTCAGATTTACGCAGTTTTTAGCATAAAATGTTTGGTAAAACGGTACCCAGGACCGGAGCGTAATCCTTCTTCTTATTACCATTTAAAACATAACGGTCTTATCCAAATTCAGATAATTCAAGAACGAAAAAGCATATTCTAAAGAGTTGGCCTATTTATTATTTTTATATCAAACGACAAAGGTCTATAATCTCTAGAAATTGTTGAGACATTCAGGCCTCACTTCTACAACAGCTGTCTGATTCGGAATTAGATAATCAGGGACACGGATTAATTAGTACCTATCTATGGTCGAATCTATTGAATTCATTTTCTATGGACAAACAGATCACCATATCTATCAGATGATCCAGTGACGTTGACCTTTTCTATTGGTCAGCATGTGTCCAGTAGGTCAAACACTATAATATAGATACTTTCGATACTGCATGTTAACAAGAAATTGTTAAGCAAAGCTTATAGTATGCTGTAAAATAGGGCTTAACAAATCATCAGACTTTTGTTACTGACATACTTATTTATGACACAATACACATTTTTAGTTTTGAAATAAGCTTCTTTTTGCCTTTAAGAACAGTTTGTGTCTTCACTTCAAGACGGAACCTCAAAGTTTCTCCGCAGCAGAAACAGAGTTTTCGGAAACGGGTTAAACATTGGAGAAACCCTCTTCATATCTAGGACAAAGCCTGCATAACGAGTGATTGATTATGAATATCCGATCGCACTACCACAAACAATCCTAGCAAAGAATAACACACGTAAGAAATGATATATTGCGTAACACATCATTTAACATGTTGTATGAGTAAAATCGGTGTTGAATTCAGGTGCACGTATAAAGAGGCCGCCTATACAAAATACAAAAAGTCAGATGATCGTTTCTCCAGCATTTCTAGACTGGGTTGAGAATGTTAACATTTTTGGTTTACAGCGATGGGCTTTAATACAGAACAATCATTTTTGGGGTCAATTCATTGCTGTGGAACCATGTACTTACATCGGCGATTAACCAGCCCCAAGAGTTTGTTGGAGGTGTTTTCAAACCTGGAACTATTAATGCCTTGACGACGTTAGTGTGTTTATCAAAGGTTTGTAGAATTTTCATTAACTAAAACTCTTATGAATACAAAAAAAGAACCATGCTATCTTCGATCAAGCTGCATATACTACGGCTGGTGATCCCTCTGCCGCACCACCATAGTGTTGACGACGAATGCAGTTGCGCAACTTCTGGTTTAGCGGTTTAAGGATGGGCTTTTGCTATTTTCTCCATTTCAGGCAAGTAATCAAAAATCTTAAAACATGTGTAAGTTCATCATATAACCCTTGTTAAATCCAATTGCCTTTAGGTTAAGCTTCAGTTTTGAACTCGTGGAATTGGCAGAGATTTCGTATTTTTTATATACGGTTACGGTTTAATATGATTCGTGTGTCTCGAGAACATTTTTGTATGGTGTAACGTACGGACTTTCCCTTGAATACATTTTACGGGTTTTCCACTTCTATCTAAACAAACACGCAGCCCGTACACTGACAGGGTGGTATCTATCATCCCTAATGAGTAGTACAGCGCTGAAACCTATAAGGAGGAAAACATACATATACGGAAATGCAACACAACAATAGTATTTTAGAATTATGGAATTCTACGTAAAACAGTTTTCTTATGAAGGGTGCATTCGGACATTTTGTATGTAGTCACTTATATAATTGGCGCATTGAGGTTATTTTGTATGTAGTCATGTATTTATATGGCACATTGGGGTATTTTGTATGTAGTCACTTATTTATATGGCACATTGGGGTATTTTGTATGTAGTCACTTATATAAATGTCACATTGAGGTATTGTGTATGTAGTCACTTATATAAATGTCACATTGAGGTATTTTGTATGTAGTCACTTATATAAATGTCACATTGAGGTATTGTGTATGTAGTCACTTATATAAATGGCGCATTGGGGTATTTTGTATGTAATCACTTATATAAATGGCGTGCTGATGTAATGTGTATGTAATCACTTATATAAATGGCGCATTGGGGTATTTTGTTTGTAATCACTTATATAAATGGCGCAACGGGGTATTTTGTATGTAATCACTTATATAAATGGCGTGCTGATGTAATGTGTATGTAGTCACTTAAATAAATGGCGTATTGAAATATTGTGTATGTAGTCATTTATATAAATGGCGTATTTGTATACAGTCACATATAAATGGCGTTTTGGTATATTTTGTTTGTAGTCACTTATATAAATGGGGTATTGATGCATTTTGTTTGCAATTACTTATATGTAAGGTAAATAAAGGTATTTTGTAAACATTTATTTTTGTTTAGATAAAAATGATTAATAAAACGTTAGACGATTCTTACGAGTACCATCAAAGTAGGGTTAAAATAAACAATAAAGACAATACGCCATTGATCTAAACCTCTAACAAAGCATAACATTCTTTACAGTGGCAGCAAAATAAATGTGTCCGTATTGCCAAGCGTGTCCAAAAGCCTTAAAGGACAAGTAAATTATTACAGAAATTTACTTAATAACTGTTAAACAGACATGTGCAGAGACAGATTTGGCATTAACAGACAAGTAAATCAAAATAAGATTTCGCCATCCCTGCTGTAATTGCACACAATTCCAAGGCTAAGCATCAAAGAGTCATAATTCCTCTCTTTATATAATGCCATATTCTGAAGTACTGGGTTTTCCATTAATATTCATTAGTGTTATCTTTCAATCAGCCGCTTTAATGGTTTGTCAACCAGCCTTATTGATGTATCCTGTCACAAAACAACAACACCACCGGAAAGAGAGGCTACTTACGCGACCGGTTTGGCCAAGTCCCTTTCATTATCTTTATTTTGTAAGGATTTTACATCGCGTAAACAGTGTTTCAGTTATCTTGCGGATAACTAAAATGGGAAGAAGTCCCCAAAATTAACCGCGCAAAACGGTCGGTAAAGCCGGGTAGATCTATCGGCAATCCATAAGTCAGCTTGGAGATTTCCACAAATATTCATACCAATCTACCCCTACTTGGGTATGAAATTCGATCCTTTATTTTGGATTTCGTGGTTGTTTAACGTGAAAAGAAACAATGGATGACAACGTGGAAAGCAACAATGGATGACAAGAAATAGCATGTAAATGAATCATTCTTTGTGATATCTAGGAGTAACAATTGTGCCAACCATTGGTCGTATGGTAAGAGTAAAGAACTTGAAATCGCATGCCACTTTCTCCACGTGGGTTCGAATCCCGGTCAGGGATATCGATTTTTATCAGAAGCAGCAATCTTCCGACTGACTTACGGAGTGTTAATGCTTCTAAACGGCTTGAACAGCAATAATAAGCAGATGAATATAGGGTATTCCTCCATCGTTAAGATTCGGGCATCGCACCATAAGTAAAATATGTTGACAGACGTGTAATCAATGTAAATAAAGAAAACATGTATGTTTTGATGCATTTCATATCTTTAAGATACTTTTGAGGGTGGAGTGAAGAAGTTTCAATCACTTACAAAAAACATATCTTCGTTTTAGATAAGCTGGTGCTCTTTAGAAGTCTTCCTATGAAGTCATTATGCCTTTGCTATAAATATACACAATAGCAAGGGCTCCGTGCACAAGTATAGTAACTCCTTCCCTTTGGTGAAATGCTTACAGTATCCTTGCACCCAATCACTAACATGTGAGTGTATTATATTATCTACTCTACCATTACAATAACTTGACATCGAGTCCGCATTTCTCTGCGATTTCCAATCTCAACCCACGGTCTAACCCATATAATTTCGGCTCCCTCAGTTAATGGTATACACATAACCATATATTAGGGAAACAACAAACCCTCTATTGTATTGTTAGAAACAACTTCCCCCTCCCACCCAAATTCAGACAACAAAATTGACGTCTAGTTTTCGTGTGCAGGACCCGTTTATTTCAAAATTTATCATTACTTTCTGGAATCGTTCGTCTAGACGGCAAACGCCTTTAAACCCCGGAAAGTATCAATTACATTAAAATTAAACCGCCCAAAAGTGGTTCACCCCAATGGAAAAAAAACTAGAAAGTAAATGAAAGTCTCGAAAGCATGTTAGATGCGTACCGCCAAAGTTTGGCACACGAGTAGTAAATCGCCTGAAAATGTTTGGAGACAAAGAGCCAATTTTAATGGGTAAATATCCCAATAGTAATTTAAATGATATGGGCCAAGTCTGAAGGCAACCGTAACAACTTGGGCATTTCCGTGAGCCGAGTAATACACCTCGTACGTAAGTGTAGGGTTTCAAATTTTTGGGTAAATCGTCCCCGGCTAATAACGCATTTAATATGGACATCAACGATGGGCAGTTCATTGTATATGGCGGTGTTGAACATCATTTTGAATAATTATTTTGATCGGTAACTCATACGTAATTTCAAAAATTATAAGTTGTGATATACAGATGTTTCCTGTTAAAAATTAAATGACTATTTAGATTCTATATTTAAGATGTATATTTCGAAACGAAAGCACGATGAATGAGACCTTTAGGTGTCTCGCGAGAAACAATATGGCGTCTTCCCTATTAGCTTAGAGCTGACTTCATTGAATCAATCCGATAAGCTCAGATTGGTCTGAGGGCAAGTCCAATGTTTCCATATGGCGGACGGACACTCCTTTACTACAATCGGGTTTATTGAGACGTTTACTAGAATCCGATCAGAATATTTTCGATTTCCCCCTCGCGAGTCAATCAGAGCCAATTATTATCAGGTTGGGAAATCGGTTTGTGAGACATTTATTATTAATCGTTCAAATTCACGTGGGTAATATAATGCCGGTAAATCACTTGTTAAACCCACGCTGTTTAATTGCAATCTCGCCAAGTATCGAAGTGATTTTCCACTCTCTAATTGATTTATCCGAATCCATTTTTCATCTGTAAGACCCTTATCAACCAAATATTGAAATTTTGTGTGGATGCTGTTAGTGGCAATTTGGTAAAAAATCCATTTCCAGCAACAATGATGAAAAAGCCATGTCAATATTGCATCGAAAGTTAAATATCTAACTTTCGAACGCATATATCTTTCATAATGTTTCTGTTGAAGTGATTTCGTTAAAAGTATCCCTTGTCAAAAAGTCAATATGACAATAGTCTATCTTTGATACGTTTCGTAATGCTAGTCTGTGTGCATGAGTATGCAGGAATTTCCCTTGACCTCTTCACGTATGCTTATTTGGGGGACTTTTGACCTCTGATATACGGAATTGTGAATGGAAAAAATAATGATCTTTAGAGTTCATATATAGGATTTGAGGGTTATTTACTGTAAAAAAAATGGGGGTAGATGAAAGCCCCGTATCTGGTGAACATGTGAAGTCATTATTAAACAAACATGCTATTATATGGTTCACTTGTAAATAAAACTCCGACAACAAAAGGTGAAACGACGGTGTGTATATCCAGTTTTTCTTATACTTTGCCTCCAATTGATTTGGATGCCGCTTCAATTATTTCAAAACCCGCAAACAATTTACGCGCAGAGAACAGGGTTCCGGTGTGAAATTGCAGATGTAAAATTCTCTCTGAGACGTTTCGATACATGCTTGCTGGTCCCAGAGGCGTTTATTCACTGATACATGCGGTTAGCCTGTCGACAAATGGCAGTGTCATCTTAATCAACATGCCCGTGTCTTGAATAAACTCAAATAGATTATAGATTATTTAATACAGAATCTTTTAGACTCTTTAAATAGATTTGTTGAGACAGTTCGTTTTAGTACACTTCAGGTAGTTTAACTTATTACCATACAATAACGACATTCGATCGCTTTGTTGCAGACAACTCTGGAAAACACTGTGGGAAATGGAGAAATCGCCCGTGACGAGCAATATCTTCTTTTCCAACAATGTTTTCTTCTCTATCAGAAGATTAGTTTTCAATTGCATCACAATTTGAAATGTCGTCTTCAAACTCTTTCAATTTAGGACAGTCGCAAATTTTGCGTTTGGTAAACGAAAGTATTGCCGAACCATTTTTCAACTATTTGTTAAGACAATTAATGCTGGTGAAAAGGAAGAAGAAGGAAACATGACGAAGAAGACGAAAAAAAATAGACGAAACAGGAGAGTAAAAAGGTGATGAAAATGAGAACATATTTCTAATGAGTTACCGATAAAGATTTATTGAAAAGGATGTCAAACACTTCCATATACATTGAACTTCTTAATGTGGACGCTGTGGAAATGTGTTATATGCCGTGGACAATTCACTCAAAAACGTGTAAACCTACACTTATATCTCCGAGGTGTATTTCTAAGCTTACGGAAATACCCGAGTAGTTCCGATTGGCCAGGCCCAAGGCTAAGTTTGCATCAGGGTTTGCTTTCATTTCCGTTTTAGTCACGTGGTCACTTTATCTCACTTAAGTCGTTTTTAAAATGAAGTCACGTAGTGTAAGTGATTCAGAGCGTTGGTGACATTTCAAGGATCCCTGGATAGTTCTAAGCATCATTTCCAATTCAATCTAATGGGTTTGTACCGAAGATAGAAGCTGTTTGTTGACATATTCTTGCTGAATGTTTCGTACTTGAAAACGTTTTGTTCGCAACGCAGGAAAACCACCTTCAGGCAAATCCGTTATTGAAATCACCCTGGAGCCGACCCGTTATTCTTTTACCATAAGCGTCGCATTTCCATTACGATGAGGCCTCGTGCGAACAACATTTAGAAAGAAGTAGATGCCATCAGGTTTAAGTTCTGCTATTCGCACAAACAATCTGTACAACTAGGTCGTTTGTAATTTGCAACAGAATTTCAGTAAATAAAGGTTTCTAATGCCTCAGCAGATGTGTCAAAAAGACGAAAAAACGAGGTGAGTACTTGAATAGGCGGGAATTATTATTGTGGCTTATTTGTCACAAAACAAACGCTCTTTTTGAAAACTATAGCAATAGTCATTTCTTTTAATTACGTCTTTTCGATAACCAACGCCGCGCTTCTTATTTTGTGTATAACCAACTAACGTTTATTATGATTGTACGTGTTTATGCAGTTAGATTGAAGAGAAAGTGACGTGGAAACACATTTAATATTTGATGGAGAGATAATGAAGAAGGCGGTTTCTAGCTCATGCAGCCGAGGCTTTCAACACCCCTTTCTTGTTAAAGGTACTCCTTAAGCTAATGTGATTTAACGCGATAAGTTGTCCCATTAAAGATTCATCGCACTGACCGATTCCCTCATATGGGGCATTTTAATTTCATGAATGTCATTTGTATTATTGGGTAGCGTTTAACTAAACAACTTAAAGGCCATGAAAGGATATTAATGCTATAACAATCTTTATCATTTAGTTAACTTTTGGTTAGATTCAATTTGTTATCATCAAAAACAGCCATCAGCACAAGTTTAACAACTTAAACATGAAAGCCAACGAGAAACAACTGAGGTCAGCCAGTTTGATAATTCAGATGCCTGATTCTTTACCTCTGACCTGGCCACGTGATACAAAAACACTTTAGCCGACCAATCAGAATTCGTTATTTACAATATGTAAACAAACGGATTGTTGATAAACAGTATTGAATTGGAGACAACTTTATTTCAAGCACAAAATAACTTATGTTAAAGGGGTTTATGAACGAGGGTCTCACAACATTCATGAATTAGTTTTCATGACTTTTATATACATGATAATAGAACTACATATGGGCTACGTCACGGGAAAATGGGCACTCGGACATAGCAAACAGGGTAGCCCCAGACCAGCCGCCTCGTCACTGACGTGGCGGCTGGTCTGGGGTTACACTGTTTACCATCTTAGAGGACATCAAGTTCTACCTTTGAATTAATACAAATGATAACTGTCGTGACTAGATGCTGGAATAATAGCGCTAAGAAAGAGCGGAGTCAGTGGTTTTTATTTATGTCCGAGTGCCCCTTTTCGCGTGACGCGGCCCAATTATATTTTTTCCAGTAATTTACTTGATTTCATATCCTTTCACGTTCCTCTAAGGAAATATCTCCGTAAGTCAAAACTGTTACACGTGGCTAGTATCTTGAATGAAAGTACAATGTTGTCATTTGACATGCCATTGGCAACGTCTAGGAGAGACTAATTCAAAGATGTGTCACTCTACAATATTGCATATCTCAAAACTGATATAAGACTGATAGCTGTTTTTAACTAACTCAAATCTTTGGAATGTTGCATTAAGTAAAACGCTAAGCTGGTCTCTCCATGACGTTGTTATTGAATGAAAAGCTACCAGAAAAAAATATAATGAATTAAAACAGGAGGTAAATTTGAAATGTTAGAACGCCATTTAATGTTTCAAACGTTGTATGAACAGAACATATTCAATATAATACAGACTGTAGTCTGTATTAGATTGGTGTATCTTTAATTAAAACAGAAAACGAACGCAGTTGAAAATGAGCGACAGAGTTGTTTCAGGATGGTGTGAGAAAATGTTTGGAGACGATGTTCAATTCGCACATTTTCAGGAATTCAGTGAATGCCTTAACTACCCACTGTAAAGGGTGCGTTTTATAAACCGAATCGTAAATCAAAAGCAAAACGAAATGAGGCAGTTGTTTAATAGTGTCCTGAAAATCAATCTGCGTTTAATGTCCTAGAATAGGTCTCTTCGAAACTTTGAATTAAGATTTCATTCCAACAAACGAGAGATAAGCAATCTAAATGATCATAGTAAAGTCGATTTTACGGTCCAATTTCGTCGATGAAATGGTTATGGGTAGCATTATTGGACCATTGTACTTTACAAAGCTGCGGTGATTCTATGTTTAATGGGAACATACTGTGGCATGATGAACTTTGGCAACTGCTCTATCACAGGCTGGTATAAGAGACGGCTTTGTGTTTGGATCTAACTCATATTTTTCTAAAAGGCTCTTGATGCATCGCTTTTTCAGGGGTCGACACCATCTTCTATACCAAGGCGGTCTACAGGACCAGTAAATTGTACAATCAATTGGTCCTACACAACTTCAACTGGACCTTAAGATGTCATGACGTCAATTATTTAAGATTATAAAATCAGGATTATTAATTTCCACATTTGAGATAACGCAAATAAGAAACTATATCCTTTATTCTAAAATTATTGACAAATTTCATATTTCGCATGAATTTTCCTCAATTTCTTGTGAAACAGGCGACCAAGGACCTCAGGACTTGAATGAATACCTAACTCTGTATTTCGAATTGTCTTAACAAACAACTTAGTACAAATAAATGATAACAGTATCTAACATTAAATACACTAAAACAAAATTAGAATAGGATACAAAATATGAGACATGACATCAAACAAACGCAACATAATGCAAATAATGCAAAAAGCGAGAAATTTCAATATCCATACAATAGAGTTGTAATAAACCATGTAAAAGTTGCACTAGATATCTTTCATAAGCACACTTGTATTATTCTCCTCCAACGCTTCCATAAACAATATCTATCTGTGACTAGGATGCGTTAATGAGCTTGTCATTGGAAGACGACGGATGTCAAGTTCGTCTGACAGTTCTTGTGTGCTGTAAAGGGAGTATACGGATTTCTACATCGCATGTCATCACGAATTTAGACGACATATTATTCCCACAGAGCGATTTGACCGTGAAATGAAAGCACTACTTCTATCGTTAACACGTTGGTTGGTAATGATAACACAATATGAAGCCAAACGGAAAGCAACGTGTTATAAGAAATAGTTCGTGGTCCAAACCAAAATGTTAGTAAATCCTTCCTATTTTTAACCCTTATAGCGCTGGAGCCGACTTATTGCTTAGGCAAACAGGTTAGATCACAGGCCAGCCACCAAGTAAATTGGCGGCTGACCTGTGATCTAACATGTTTGCTACTCTGAGTATCTTTCCTCACCAAAATTAAACAGATATTCAAGGTTTTTAAAGGCAGACGACACAAAAATCTATTTTTAGAAAATTATCCAGCATTATAAGGGATAAGATTTGCACCAAATCCTCGACGAAGTGCAAACTGTCAATTGTTTTAAAATTGACGTTTCGCTTAGCATGTCTTTAAAAAGGTAGTATTTCACTTCCGTTGTGCCATTAACACGGCTGGTGATCGCTCTACCGCACCACCGAGATGCTGACGACGAAATGAGTTGCGCAACCGGTTTTCATCGTCAGCACCACGGTGGTGCGGTAGGTCAATCACCAGCCGTGATTAACCCTTTACCAAACACCAGATTTTCGACTGTTCAAAATTGAAAGAGTTTGCAGACGACATTTCAAAATGTGATGAAACTATCTTCTGATAGGACAGAAAACATTGTGGGAAAAGGATAAATTGCTCGTTAAGAGCAACTTCTCATTTTCACACAATGTTTTCCGAGGCGTCTGCAACAAACGGGTCAACTGTCGGTAGTGTTTGGTAATGGGTTAAAGGATTATGATTGGGTATGATGTTTTGTAGACTTACATTTAGCATTTTTTCTTTTAGGTAGCCTTAACCGATAATACAATTGTTCTCAATGTGTGTAAACACGCATTCATGAACATTTGTATAAATGTGTTTTTCCAGTTCCGTGTACTCTATCTGGTCTGCGGTAGTTCCCGGTCTGTCGTGGCGATTGGATCAACGATGAAAACCGAAGTCGGATCGCAGACAGTTTAGCAATAATCGTGTAATCCTTGCGCATAATTAAATGCATGGGTAGAATCTATCATTGGGTTAATATGGAAATAGCGAGTCTGGTTCCGTTTTAACCAGGATTAATGGTTCCCGATACCTCGTCTAAATGCAGAGCACTAGAATCTATTCGAGTAAATATCAGGGTGTTGGGCCTAATCCCTCCATTACTTTATGCAAACGCCTTTGTAATTGAGATGGACTTTAAGCGTTTTATTGTCTACCTGGATGATCGAGAACCAGTCCTTGGTCCGGAAAGGTCAGACAAGCTCTGCTTTGAAAAGTTTTAATTGACTGATTAAATGCTTGGTAGAGTTCTTGCTTGGTTAGTTGGTTGGGCACAAACTCCTAACAGTATTCCCCCCCCCCCCTTTACTACGCTGCATCGATCACCGAGACCAGTAGATTCAAAACAGATTTTGATGAACTTTAAATGATGTTTTTTTTTTTCAAATTCTTACCGGATAAAGTGATTAATTGAGTAATAATGACTTCTTGGTTTCTGACCAGTTGAATTGAAAATAATTTTCGGATTCTTTACAAATAAAGCACAAATGGATAATTTTGTGGGTGTCAAAAACTAAAGTTATGAATGCGATAAATCCTATTTTACTCAAGTGCTGTTTAAAAAAAAACGTTTGAAAATATTTCTCTGACGTATATGCGTGTATATGCACTGGACAAATGGATGTTTAAGAAAACAGCTGCACGACGTCGACATAAGTATGGCTTCACGGTTCTAAAGTGGCACGATGTTTTGCTTCTATGCCCAATCCTTTATTGTAGCTGACAGACCAAACTAGCCTTTGCTTGAGATGGCGACTCTTTGGTTTTCCATTTACAGCATTAGACCCACTGTGCAGCTTCATTAAACCTTATACTACAATAACAATATAAATATATAGCTTGTTACAAGCAATTTATCATATTGTGACAATTGTTTTTACCAAATCTTACAAAAAGTGATTTCTTTTTCTTGCCATCTTTTGTCGCCTGCCTTTGTTTTCAACATGGACGAGTTACAAATTTCTCATACGGGGTAACGTGTTTACAGAGCAGTTATGCTTAGTCTATCCATAGGGTAAAACACGTTTACAACAGTGGAAATTGTCTCTTCTTCCCCTTTATTTTTATCATTATTCTTTTTAATGAGGTTAAATATAGAAGCAAACGCAGATCAAATTATAGAATATGAAAAATTTGTTGTTGTTTTTCGGATCTTGTTTATGCGTTTACTTGGGATTTTAGATCGCGTCAACAGAAGTTATTCTATGTTGCAATGTTCTACACAGAATTTTTTTTTATGTCTCAGTGTTCTACACATAACTATTTTTATGTCTCAGTGTTTTACACATAACCTATTTCATTTCTACCTGCAAATTGCCTTATGAACAAGCACTTTTAAAAGAATATATTGTATAATATATGGGATAAAAATATCTAAAACTGTTCCCAAAAGAACCCTCGATACATCAGATTTAAAGCGCTATCCCAGCATTAATACGTGATTATATATACAGACAGTGTGATTGGATTCTCATTTTCTGCGTCCTTCTTGGGACATCAAATTGCCATTATATAGAACATATTCCATGCTTATAGATGATGATCCGTCTACGCATGCGCGGCTGTTCAAAACGGGGCCGAACTCACGAGGAGAGCGGATTTAGCATCCTAATGAATCTAGTTTAAACTTATTTATTTTCATCGATTGTGAAATTGTTGTTGTTGTTCTCGGCCTCAATCAGCCGCAATATCTGCTCGGGTAATTTCGTCTCAGGTACTTGTACTTATAGTCACTCATGTATATTGGATTTAATATTGCGCGTTAAAGTAGTATTCAAATCTGAAATGACCTGATATGAAACAATTCTTACAACTTAAATTAATCACACTGGATTCTGCTTCCTGGATACATAACCAGTATTCGCGCCGAATGTGGATTAATGAAAGTTTGCAAGGAAGATCCCGCTTTTCATGGGATTCGAACCCACAACCCTTGTGTCCAGAAGCCGATTTCTACCCCTTAACCACTGTCCCCAACGTATCCTTATCAATATGGCCGGTTCTCAATTAATCATTCGTTCGTAGTAAAAACCAAATACAGACCGAGTTCGAATTCAAAGTTGACCGGTGCGAGTTTTGGGGTTTGTTCAGCCACTGCGACGTAATGTGTTCATCTCTCGAAGCAAACTAATTATGTTCGTAAAAGTAAACAATCAATGCCTTTGAAAGGAAATGTACCCATTGTATTTGTAAGGAAATGTCAAGATGTTTTGGGACACTGGATGTCGATGATGATATAAACTGTTGAAGAACGGCGATAACTACAAATAAAACAAACATTAAAGACAACCTATTGTACAATTAGTTTATTTGGCGATCCAATACTAACAAGCTAAACGATATTCTTCTCTAATGCTGAAATAACTTGCCGAAAAGAACCGAAATCCCGGAAGTGATTGCAAGCTTTCTCGCAGACGACAACTTTCTAGAGAGTCTAGTGGTCATTTTTTCCTTTTTTTTCTTCTTTTTTTTTGTGACAAGAGTTTAAACATCAGTGCCCATAGTTCCCTTACCTCAGACGTCAAATCCCTAATATAACCTTGGTAAATAACAGTCTCTCTCATTGCAATAACATTAAATCCCAATTACCCACTGTATAATGAAAAAAATCATTACTGAAATTATTGTCAATTTTCGACTCATTAGACCCGAAAACAGTAAAACACACATACAGGAAGTTACCAATATAGCTTTCTGTGACAGCATCGGTTTGGTCCTGGTAGATCTAGCGAAGAGTTACAGTACCCTGAGGTTCAAGACTTTGAGCTTATCAAACCAGGATAGATTATCTCCTGACCCAGCTTAAACGATGTCTGATCCGTAAACTCCCAGAGAGACGAATTGCGATTTTAAGAGGGCCCATAGCAAGGGGGAATGATCCCTTGTATATTTTAAAACACATTTTTCATCTTTTCATTTCCAAATGGGGTATAGTAGGCTTATGTAAGTCATTATCACGGATAAGCCTGCGTATGTACAACACTGGCTGATTCGTGAATACCCTATTCAAATTTTCCAAAGGGAGCACACATCTTTAAAAGGTGTTCCTGGTGTATTCATTGAATATTTATTCAGATGCGCTGCTTTTACAATTTAAGCGTGTTTCAGCCGCCATCGTTACAGAGGCAGGCACTATTTGATGGTACAGTATTTATTACATATCTAAAGCGTTCCAATGTTTCTTTTGTTTAAAAGACGAGTACAGTAATGCAACTTTTTTTTCTAGAGTTGATTGAATCTCTTCTAACATATGTTACTTTGGAAAAAATATGTATGTATTTTGTTTGTATTAATTAACATCTGATTGAAACATCGTCATTTTGGCGGAAAAATCAAATCAAACAAACAAAGTTTAAACACAAAGCAACGACAGGCGTCAACTGTCACTTGATGAAAACCATTTTAACAATGCTCGACGCAGACTATTCTATCCGTTTGAAATGTTTCCTTCTACAGTCATCAGCTTTATTTATATATTCAAGTAAATCATCAAAGCGAAGATGGTTAAATCGTTTAATGCGTCAGGTTTAGAGAGTTATTCCCCTCGGTGTTCGGTCATATTCAAACTTTGATGTTTTCTCCTATTCAAACCTGAAGAAATAGCTACATATCCTACTTTTAAAGTTTCGGGGCAAAATTCGTACAACGGAATCTAAATTATCAATTTGGGGCGATAGTGGTGCACTGGTAGAGCATCAGCCTTTGTTACTGAGGGTCCCAGGTTTGAGCCCGCTAGCGGCGAGGAGAAAATACCGGGACTGGTCAATAATTTAGCGCGGATACTCATTCGTTATCCAGGGATCAGTCATCAGAAGCGAATTAAATGAGCTTCTAGTTCCGACACAATTAATGTAAAAGAAAGGAGTTTAAACCATTTCTAAACAATAAAAACATTTGACCAGTTTCTTGCAGACATCTCTGGAAAACATTGCGGAAAATGGAGAAATTGCTCTTTACGAGCAATTTCTCTTTTTTCCTCAATGTTTCTTACCCCATCGGAAGATTATTTTTCAATGTCATCACATTTCGAAATGTCGTCTGCAAACCTTTTTCAATTTGGAACGGTCGAAAATTTGGCGTTTGGTAAAGGACTGATCCAAGAAAAAGGGAGCGCCCCACACGCGCGTTTTCTGGATTTCTGGTTGTGCATTCGACAATAATTTCAATAGAGATATGATAAATGTTTTGTCGGAGTCAACAACCCATCCCCGTTCGGATTCAATGTAGTTTGACGAACATTCAACAATGTGGCTTATTCAACATTGTAAAGAACTTGCTAGTTTTGAAAAATCAACACGCTCTCGGTAGGTCATAGAAATGATCGGGAACAAATCCTAATTTCGTCACAATCATTTATTTTTACTAAAATCAGATGATAACTTAGTTGAAGAAAAGAATACGTGTTTTACTAAAGCAGATGATAAATTGGTTGAAGAAAAAAGAACACTGTTTTGCGTTGGCGTCTAAAGTCCATTTCAATGTGGCCGCCGTAAAGTACATAGCAGACACGCGAATTAATTCAATAATTTGACGGACAATGTCCGCGGAGTCAGTAATTTAGCTTGAGTAATGATGTACTTCACGCCGAAATACAATTTATTACACAGGCTCGCACACGCAAATTATTTGAGTGTTTAATGTCTTCACCTTTTTAGGTTCGCATTATACAATTACGTCGAAGAAGCTGCAATCGTCCCGAATTTCATTCGTCCATCAAGTTGGAACTGTTTATATAGCAGATGGGGTAATTAAAGTTTGGTGTAGTTTCTAAAGTTCTTTAGATAGACCAAAGCGGACAGCGCACCTGTTAAACATCAAGGTATTTAATCACCAGCAAGACATAAAGTTTGCCGAATTGTGTATTGCAAAGAATTCGGTCAAACATGAAGGAAGTGATAGAGGAAATTGTGTCCAACTCTCTATTGTTCACATAGCATGGCAAATCTTGCTTCGGAGGGAATGCTTCTTTGGCAAGCGCTCAATCAATTTATTCCCGACCGGCCAATCTGTAGGAAATATTTTCTGTGTCAATGCTCTAACAGGACACTAGGGGTAGGCACTTAAAAGTGCCTATCTTACAATATAGGGTTGTAATTTTCTAGAATAAAATGTCTCCTACTGATACAATGACAACACATATCAGCCACGTTTAATTGTTTACGTATCTTGTTGCAGACACCATTAACCCTTATACTGCTGGAACCGACTTCATGTATATGCAAACAGGTTAGATCCAGGTCATCTGCCAAGTGAATTGGCGACTGGCCTTTGATCTAATCTGTTCGCTACTCTGAGTATCTGCCTTCATCAAAATTGAGCATATAAGTATATGGTTTTGGAAAGCAGTTGACACCAAATATGTACATAGAAACACAAAATATGTACTTAGAAAATTACCCAGGGTTCAAAGAGTTAGAATGGATATTTACATATTTATGACAACAAAAAGCTTTTAATAAATAAGTATGCATGAACATGTTCTCCAACACTAGCGTCAAGTCTATGGTCAAGTTTATATCTATAAATCTTGAGAACTAGTGTTTCCACATGAATTTATTGTAGAGAATTAATGTATATCATAAACTACGTATGATTAATTCACGCATATGTTTACTAAGATTTGTTTTAGGCAGATGTTTTCGAAATATCGCATAGAGCGGATACATCTCTAATCGCTTGTAATTGGGAAAGTATCAAAGCAATCAAAAAGGTATTCTGTTCTCTTGAAGATATGACACATTTACATTTTACGTTTATTTGTATAGCACTATTTCTGGGTTTTTTTGGGGGTTGGGGGGAGGGGGGTTGGTGGACGGAGTTTTATATCAAATGTTTGCTTGGGTCACATTTCATGTTTACATGTATACCATTATTTTGTTTTATTTGACAGAATTTTATCTCGAATGCTTGCTTGGATTTGTACTATGGAACTCCGCCGCTCAACAAATTTGGCAGGCATGTCAAACCAATTCCACGCCCGTATTGTACACTAAGCCTCATCATCCAAAAGTTGGCCTCAAGGACCCCTACATTAGATGGGTTGTGAAACGGTGTATCGGTATATCTCTTCTTCGCTCAATCCTCAAAACTAAAGTTACGTCGCTGTCGAGCTAAAATAGCATATCCTCTTCATTTAGATGATGGAGATACTACGTTTAGGATTCACAGCGATGGTTACTTCGAGTATTGACTTACCTATATCATTTCTTTTAATTTTTGTTTATTTCACTCTGGGTTTTTTCTCCAGAAAACATGGCGTAATTTAACATGAAACGCATATAAAACCAGGCAAAACGCTTATATATTTCGACGGTTAGTGATCAAAGTTATCAAAACCTCAGTTTGTTTTTGACTGAAACTAGCACATTTTAAACATGGATGTCGAATTCTACCATACTTCGCTTTCCCTTTTTCCAATGAACCAATCAAAACTTAGGAAATATAACTCACAGAGGTCGAAATGGGGTCAGCAATAGTGCGTTAAGTGTCCAGTTGGAGATTGTCCAGTGATCCTATACAGATAAGTGGACGCGCCCATTTATTACAATGGCACCGTTTTGGCAGTAAGTTGGTTACCTAAATAGATCGGTTCTAATAATTCCTTGACAACCTTTACCGTATCCACACAACAAATATCTTCTGCGATAAAATAAAATTCCGTGACCCTTTACCATTGCTCTGCTTTACCAAACGTCTTATTAATTTCTGTTTAAAGACATGACCAATTGCTTTTGCTTTGGTTTTATTGCATGTGGTGTGTTTTGGTCAAGTGTCCTTTATTCACAAAGATAAACTTTGAAATTCGACTTGCGCTTAATGATAATTCGAATGGGTGAGGAACTTGCTTCAAATTTGATGTTTTGAACTTTTTTTCTTTTTTTTTTATCCGACACAACAATGAAGAACATTGTTCAACTGTGTACTTTATGGTTAAAATGAACCGTTTTTCTTCAATATGACTCTTCCGCGAGCTAGGGGGAAGAGAGTTTTACCTTCAGTTTTACAGCCGTTCTTTGTGTAGATTTGAAACCCGGTACATAAAGACTTTGGTTTTCATAAAACGTGATCAACCGGCTGACAAACGAGAGGTTGTATTGGTAAAAGCAGATCCAAAACAGCAGCAGTAGTAGTAGTAGTAGAAAATGAAGGTATTTTTCGGGGTTTGTAGTACCGTCGTTCAATGTGCCTGTTTACAGATGTGAGGCAATTTAAAAGTTAAAAATCTATTTCTTTAAAACCTCACAACAGCTGCACTGTTATATAATACGGACGGAAGAATAGTCATTGGAAGCTAAATACGATCGGTTTTGATTCTCTTACGACTGTATTAAGTGAATTAACATGTGGTTTAATCCAAAAGCGTGGCATCGCGTTTGAGGTCTATTGCAAATAGACTGTGCATAATTGAAATACAAACATGTTAGATCTAGGACAGCCACTTATTTTCTTGGCGGCTGGCCTGTAATCTAAACTTTTTGCTTCATTAGCTACTTTTACTTGAATTTGAAACACCAATACAATAGATAAATTGATTCAACTACATTTTATTTGGACTTCAAAATGTTCTCTTCAAAAAACAAGCAACTTAAAAGTACTTTTGTTAATCCCAATAAACCAGCAACAGCACAACACACATGATGGTGTCTATAAAAGGTAAGTATAATTGATCATAAAATGCAATTTTCATCCATAAAATAAGTTAATTATGTTTTGTTTTTATAATTTTATTTCACAAGTTGTCACCTGCCATTGTTTCAGACTTGGCATTTCTATGGAACTTAACTGTCAGCAAAAATGTGCCGTCAACCTATTTTTCGCTCTTCCTGCATTTTAAAGGAGCGAGACAACCCTTTGAATTCTTCGCTAAAGTAGCATTCACCAAAACATTGTGTGTATTGTATAGTATACTCATTGATAACCTATTTCGTTCTTGGAAAGTTTATTGTTACGATATTTTGAAAAGGCTTACTTTTAGGAATTAAGAATGACATGAATGAAGAACACTTAATTGTCGTCATACCTTTTATTGAAACATGCGTAAAAAGAAAAAGTTTCCTTTCTTTAAATCAATTGAAATAAGACAAAATAGTTCTTTACAAGTCCTAGTTGCATTTTCCAAACACCCATCCGTTACAAAGCAGCAAAACGGTTATTTTTCACAACTTATTTCTTTTACTTATGGCTTTTATTGTTGACAAGGTGCAATATTGCATATGAAGAATTTTACCATATACCGAATAGACTATATACGATTGGTATGCAATTTGCCACGAAACATGGAAATAATACTGATTCAGCATGCCTCTTAATCTATTACCAAACAATAACGACATTTGACCACTTTGTTGCAAACGACTCTGGAAAATATTGTTGGAAAAGGAGAAATTGCTCGTGACAAGCAAATTTTCCTTTTCCCACAATGTTTTTTGCCCTATCAGAAGATTATTTTTCAATTACCTCACATTTTGAAATGTCGCCTGCAAACTCTTTAAATTTGAGACAGTCGAAAATTTGGCGTTTGTTAAGGGTTCAAGATGTCGTGCCAAAAATCAAATGCGCTTTTCATGAATGGCAGGTTGCAGCCGGGATCCAGACCAATAATAAAGTGACAAATGATAACTGCATAAAATACTTCTTCGTCATCAATAAACGCGGCTGGTTTAGTCTAGAACATGGCTAAGTCGTAACATTGCTTTGCTAAGATAAATGTGTCTCGTTTTAGTGAACTGAAAAGTGAAATAATCATGCCAGGAATTCCACCTGCCTCGTCAGGATTCAAGCCCCCGTCGCTAATCACTAAACCGCTATGGTTTGAAGCAATGAAATGATGTTTACAAAGACAGGCGGGGAAGTTACGTGACCAATGTTAACGATCTTATGTCCGAACAAGATGGCCGCGTCACAGGTAGTTTTCGCTATCATTGGCAAAAGTTGGTGAACACAAGTAAAAATGCCTGATCCGTCATGGGCGAAGCCATCTTGTTCGGACATAATATCGTAAACATTGGTCACGCGATTCCCCGCCTGAAAGATATCCCTCAAAGTTTTACACATGTAGGATGGTATTTGGAAACTATTGCCTTATATGGGAGGTCTTAAAAGTTGTCCATTAACAGAGAAACAGTTTTGGCAGCCAGTGGCATATAAGCAATCTACATTGTCACATTGCAAACCTATGGCTTAGATTTAAGCGAGTGAAGACTTCTAGCTACCTTTCCACGGGCTTATAGGTGCACAATTCGGATGGATATTGTAGTTTCAGATCTAATTAAATAAAACATTTGTCTTTCTCAATCGTTTAAGAAACGATAAAAAACTAAAGAAAAGATAACTATCTCGTCGTATGTTCTGTCAAAACGCGTATATAACTGTTAACGCATGTTAATAAGAACTATTAATATCCATAATAGTCTCCATTTATTGCGCTAAAATGACATCGTACTTGGGATGAAATTAAAGCAGTACACTCTTGGCAGGGTATTTGGTATTTAAATCATCTTGGTACATGTACCACGCCAGCAACCTTTTGGGGAAACTATAGATAAACAAAGCGATAAACGTCATTTTAAAACGCAATAAATCGGGCGAACCCACGACGACATCTGCCTGGTTTCCTGGTAACATACTCCCACTTTCGAGGAGCCTTAAATAGGTATGACCGTACTCTGTTACTAGTGTGAAATGAATGGCTGGTAGATGATATTTACAACCTGTGACACACAGATGAGATTTGCATCTATATAATTATAAGCCCCGTGGTACGATTGTACTTAAACTTGAATATGGTATGTATGTTTGCAACGCGACAAGACACATACTTACTGAAAATTAAATGGTAAATTTGATATTTTTACGTATGGAGCATCATCTTGTTTTTCTAAACCCGCTATATTTGCAAACGATTCAATAGTTTTCGCTGTATGCCAATTAAAACTGTCGCTTTATAACGAATTTAAAAGAAACCATTGTGAAAAGACTGATCACGGCCAGAAATTTACGCTTTGTGCCTCGTTAAGTGAACTATGCAGCCTTATTTTATAACATAGAGTCAACCGTATCGAAAATGTGAAATTCGTTACCCCACTTTGACGATAGCACTATAAAAGACGTGTTTCCCCAGCTAACTCAGTTATTGCCCCTCCAAATTTTATATTGTTGATATTCATTAGATGCGTCTCACCCAGATAATTCTAATGAGTACCAACAAAATATTATTTGACTTTCGGAAAACTTCATGCAAAAGACCACGATTGGCCTTTCAGATAGACCACCAACGTTCTCATATGGAATCGTGGAACATCGTCAAAGATCATATTAATAAGAGCATGCTTTCAAAAGTACAGTTATATCACTGTGGTTTGTGTTTCCCAATGGAAGAGTTTTTAGGGCACTTCATCATAAATATTACACCCACAACCGAAATGTTTAGCTTCACCACAAAAACCACAAGTCTTTAGATACACCTTTCTTATTGTGTTATTATTCTTTAAGTTCTCTGTGACGAATTTATGCCATGGATTTTTATATTTGTAAATTTTTAGATTTTTGCCATTAATACATTGAATCATGCAAAAGACACCATATGCAAGCTTTGAAATGGACGACACTGAAAGACAAGTGGGCAGAGGGTAGTGCAACTCAAGCCGAAACCATACGGAAAGAAACAGTTACAAAAGGTTTCGTGTTAATTTAATGTAAAAAAAAAACTAAAATATTTAAGTACTTATGTATATAACTCTTCAGAACAAATTGTAACCTAGAGACATTATTTGTTATTCTAGTCTTTAAATTGAATTCCTTTTTCAACTCTACCTCTTATTTTCCATTTGATCTGCCAATTGGCCAATCAGGTACCAAGTTTTCTGTTGATTCGTTTCCACCTTATTGTTCTATTGTTTATCTGCCCGATGCCAATGTTATCAAAATGGCCAAAGCAAAAGGATGGTTACTAGGCTAACGCGTAAGTCCTAAATTCACACATTAAACGCAAACTATTTATCATCGTTCACGGTTTCTGATGGATTGACACAACGGTGATTTGCTTGTTGTCTATGATTTTGTGTCGATATGTTTAATAATAATGACAAAACCGCAATGACTTGCCACTTATCTTCTCCAAAACGGCCCGGACCGGAACTACTTTCTCGCCTTCCGCCGACACCCGACGCGTAAGAAACACGAAGACGTGAAAATAACCAATTCAAGGAGGCCTGTCCGTTTGTGTTTACAAACTCTTTAGGGGAAACGTTTAATTATTTTCCGTAAATTGTATGAATTCCAGAGGGGTCGCTTATCGAAATTACGCTTTTGTATTCGACAGATTTGTGATAAAAACCCGTGTTATTCCCAAATGAGTCTGGACAAGACCCGTTGATTTATAGACGAAATGAAACACATTAAAACGCCAATTAGTCTGTGATATAGGTAGACCCGGGTCTATCCTTGTCTGAATAAACCTGTCCGGTTTGGTATTCGTATAATTTTGCCTCGGATTAACCTGTGCAACACTGAGCGTACTGATCAGAGTTACATTTTTGCATGCACTTATACATGTAAACCTTATTGTTCTATTGTTTATCTGCCCGATGCCAATGTTATCAAAATGGCCAAAGCAAAAGGATGGTTACTAGGCTAACGCGTAAGTCCTAAATTCACACATTAAACGCAAACTATTTATCATCGTTCACGGTTTCTGATGGATTGACACAACGGTGATTTGCTTGTTGTCTATGATTTTGTGTCGATATGTTTAATAATAATGACAAAACCGCAATGACTTGCCACTTATCTTCTCCAAAACGGCCCGGACCGGAACTACTTTCTCGCCTTCCGCCGACACCCGACGCGTAAGAAACACGAAGACGTGAAAATAACCAATTCAAGGAGGCCTGTCCGTTTGTGTTTACAAACTCTTTAGGGGAAACGTTTAATTATTTTCCGTAAATTGTATGAATTCCAGAGGGGTCGCTTATCGAAATTACGCTTTTGTATTCGACAGATTTGTGATAAAAACCCGTGTTATTCCCAAATGAGTCTGGACAAGACCCGTTGATTTATAGACGAAATGAAACACATTAAAACGCCAATTAGTCTGTGATATAGGTAGACCCGGGTCTATCCTTGTCTGAATAAACCTGTCCGGTTTGGAATTCGTATAATTTTGCCTCGGATTAACCTGTGCAACACTGAGCGTACTGATCAGAGTTACATTTTTGCATGCACTTATACATGTAAACTGACTACTTTATGTGAATTATTTTCTTAGTCTAAATTTGGCTCAAATAGTATGTCACGAAAGATCTAAAGAAAGGTGAATCGTCATGTTGACGACTTTGGAAGACACTGTGGGAAAAGGAGAAACTGCTCAAGATGAGCAATTTCTCCTTTTCCCAAAATGTTTTCTACTCTATCAGAAGATCAGTCTCCAATTCCATCATATTTTGAAAGGTCGTCTGCAAACTCTTTCAATGTGGAACAGTCGATGATTATTTGCTTGATGGCCCATTAGTTATGATAATGGTTGACAGTGAAAAGCTTGAAACTTTAAAATTGACTATTCAAAATGCATGCTTATAATGATAAAACACTCGACATGACATATCCATTGTCATAGTTCCACTCATTGTATGCTCGTGCTTGGTGAAAAATAATACATTCAAACTTTAGTCAAATATTGTTAAGAGCATGATTTGTGTTTGTCTTGCACACACAGATTCACACATACACGCACGCACACATGCGCACACACATACATTCCAAGTATGAAACGAATCAATGGTAAAATCACAACAACACGGCTCTGTGGCTTTGCATGGTAGACTGACATCCCATATCTAATGGAAACACTTTACGGTAAACACAGGCGGTGCTAAATAAGTTACAAGCTTGTTTATCGATGCCTGTGTCGTGGGAAAACAGGGACTTTTCAATTGGCTAATGATATAACCCTGCTGTAAGAACAGCTCTTATTGTCGTTAGTAGAATGACAAATTCAAATATTTTCTTAGTGTGGTGTGACACCGTTTTAAAACAAATTGAGTTTTTTTTAATGTTGAGCAACGGCCCCTGACTCGAAACTGCTTCCGACTTTTCCATACACATTGCTACCAATATAACAAAATGTGCATTAGAATGTGTGTCATGATGGTTCTATCATCATCATAATCACTGTCATCATCAGGGTTTTAGATCGCGTCATCAGTTATTTCATTTATGTTGTGATGTCCAGCTGATAATGATGGAGGAAGACCATAAACTCAACTGTTCATAAGGACTGGTCAAGCCGGAAAGGACCATCGGCATTCTGTAAGTCAGTTGGGAGACTACCTCTCATGAAGATCCAACTACCGTCACTTTGATTTAAACCCATGCAGAGAGAGGTCATGTAGGTCCAAGTTCTACAATCTTACCAATTGGCAAAATATGCCACCTTTACGTAGTTCAATACGTCTTTTCAGCAGCATATCTAAAGATATGTTCTGAGAAAATTCACAAACTAATGCTCTCAGGTAGCAATTAAAAACATCTTATGCTGGAAATACGTCTTTATTCAATAGTGAGATAAGTAAAAATGTAAAGTAACATGTCATTCAAGTTATCTCGAGACGCTTTGAATGACATGTCACGTGAGAAAATTGCACTTTTATCTAAGATACTATTCATGCATACCAGTTTTGATTAACGCAAACATTTCACCTTATTCATTTGGTAAAACGCTACCCCAGAACGTAGAAAGCACATGCCGATTTCGAAACCGGAAATTGAAACTTCAATCGCAACTTTATACCCATAATTACCCAGAATGCAATGGTTGAAAAGCCATTCATACCTTTTCCGTTTTTGTCTTATGCATGGACATATCCGGTACAGAACCCGCGATATTTCTCAATCTAGGGAATCTGTTAGTAATGAATGCATTATCATCTCAAATTTTATAATCTTTCATACACGTGAACAACAAAACATCTTTTAAATCACGAAGCAATGTGTTACACTCGTATTTATAACGGAAACACTGTTAATATGTTTGGTGGAATTAAGGTTTGAATGCCAAAGGTTAATACACAATTACAGTCAATACGTGTGGACACATACAGAGAAAGTCTTGACCTCGGGACATAGAATTGTAGGTTCGTTTATCGTGCGTAGCGGAGTCCACCTTGCATCTTCTCTTTATGCCAAATTCGTATCGAGTACATGTAATATATCAAGGAAGGCAGATTTGAGAGTGATAGGTTTAAGGTATACGAACTTGCTATTCAATCGACTCAAAAATACATAAGTTTGCACTAGATATATCATCCCACACATAAGGTTGATGTGTGAAACAGCAGGGGTGAATTATTTTATGCCAAATTACCATTTCAACACAGGAAACAAGTGGTAAACAAAATCATATATTACTGTCGATTTGTTAGAAGCGTATTCAGATGGCTCGGAATTCGATGCATCTAGCAGACTCCTTTAACACTTAGAATGATGGATAATTTTCTAAAAATAGATATTTGTGTCGTCTACTTTCAAAAACCTTAAATATCTGCTCAATTTTGATAAGCAACGATACTTAGAGTGGCAATAAGGTTAGATCACAGGCCAGCCGCCAACTACTAGGCGGCTGGCCTGTGATCTTACCTGTTTGCATAAGCAGGATGTCGGTTCCAGCACTATAAGGTTAAACACTGAATCACGCTTCAATACAAGAAATAAGCGGTTAACATAACTACATTTTTTATGTCGATTTGTTAGCGAGCCTGTTCATATGGCTCTGAATTCGATGCTTTAAGCAGACTCCTTTAACACTAAATCACGAGTCAATACAAGAAACAAGTGGTTAACAAATTCATATAGTACGGTCAATTAGTTAGGGATCGCTTGTAGATGGCTCGGAAATGGATACTCTTAGCAGACTTCTTTAACACTAAATCACGATTCAATAAAAGAAACAAGTTATATTTCGTTTATTTATCTTATTTGTTTTACATCGAATGCGAAGCAAGCTTACAGCTTGTTCAAAGCCACTCTCGATGACTCGTTCCTGGATACTTAACCAGTGTTCCCGCAGACTTGTGGGTAAGAGTGGTTAACAAATTCATATATGACTGTCAAGTAGTTAGAAACCACTTGCAGATGGCTCGGAATCCGATGCTCTTAGCAGACGGAATGCGCTGTCAATTACATTGCCCGAACCGAGTCAGAACTTGCCAAAAACCTGGTGCATTCATACACGCATCGCGGATTTCGACAGTTTACTTCGAAAATAGGGAGCCCTATCTTCTCCATGAAACTGATGTGGCGAGCAATGAGGTTTAACCCATTACCAACCAATAACGACATTTGACCAGTTTGTTGCAGGTTACTCTGGAAAAATATTGTGGGTAAAGGAGAAATTGCTCTTAACGAGCAATTTCTCTTTTTCCCTGAATGTTTTCTGCCCTATCAGAAGATTATTTCTCAATTTTATCACATTTTGAAATGTCGTCTGCAAACTCTTTCAATTTGGGACAGTCGAAAATTTGGCGTTTTGGTAAAGGGTTAAAGGTCTGAGTAAAGTGTCAGCCCGGATGAGCATATGCATTTATAATTGTTTAGATCTAGAATCTTTTTAATTACATACATTGGCTATATGAAATAGATCCTTGGAATTGCTTTGCATGCTGTCCTATGATGATTTCAGAGATATATAAATACAGGAACATGTATGTATGATGATGATAATGCTAAACTGGAACAATACTTCAGGAATGTACAATGGAGAAAAAAGCAGTTTACCATATCCATTTAGTTTTAAACGACCAGAGGAAGAGAAGACGTTTTGTGGCGTATAGGACAACTTACAGCTTATACGGACACCAGCTATTCAAGAATCGCCAGTTTGAGCTAGGTTTATGACTTTCATAGTCTCAAACTAAATAAGCAATTACGCATGCTTTAAGATTGTGCGCTTTGAATATGGCCAACTGTGCGATAGTAAGTTACGTTACACTTTTTATAATATCAACATACGGTATAAGGTAGAAGGGAAGTAACTCGAACAATACCTCAGGTCGTACAAATAGTAGGGAACCATCACTCAAGTTACGATCAGACTAACAAGACGTCTTGTAAAGTATGTGCGTGTGCAGACGCAGCTACAAACTGGACGAGTGGGTATTCATAAAGGATGGTGGATTCTTCCTTTATTCGATGCATTCTTTTTATCAAAACCTACAAAGGAAGAGGCTCTGTTTTTGGAAATGTTTCATTTAAAGTACATTGCACATGGGAAGGATGCTAGGGGCGTATTGTTAAATCATGAATGTAGTAAACTGCGATTACACCATGGTGAAAACAGAGGAGAGAACACTGCAATATTCTTTTTGCACGGCGGTGCTTAATCCATACTCCTCAAGATGCAATATAAACCTATGAATATTCAAATACGTACATGTGCCGTCCAAATGTCGTTTTGAAATAGGGAAAACTAAATAAAGTGCTGATAAAATAATTGAAATTGGGTCTTATTTATGCAGAATGCAAATAATGGGAAAACATTTCCTCGTCGAAACAATACTAATGAATAAATGTTCCCCTATGTACATCAAGCACCCAAAGGAAACATTCCCCGAAAGCTTTTGTTAACATCTAACGTACTTGGGTCTTTGCTCATTCATTTCCTTTCCATTGTGAATAAATTTGATAAAAAAATCTAAAAGTATTTCATTAAAAGAATACAAAAAACAGAACAAACTAACATCGGACAAGAATGCAAAGACAATGTGTTTCACCAAACGCCAAATTTTCGACTGGCCCAAACAAGTTGAAAGTTTGCAGGCGACATTTCAAAATGTCATGGAATTGGCAGATTAGAAAACATTGTGAGAACAGGAGAAATTGCTCGCCTTCCTTTTCACACAATGCCTTCCACATTCGTCTGCACCAAACTGGTTAAATGTCGTTATTGCTTTGTAATGGGTTGATTAAGTAGAAAAACCATTTATGCTGTTCGTCGTAGAACTTCTTCCATATATGCGATCTTTTAAATGTCTGTACCAGGGGGCCATTTTATCAACGGTCGTACGACCGATTCGCGTCGTAGCTGCGACCGGGGACGTACGCCCCTGTTGATAGGATGGACGTAAGACGGGTCGTAAGTGGGTCGTACGTCTAGGGCGTACGACAAAGTCGCATCTAAGCTACGATTATTGATAAAATGGCACCCAGAAACGTACGTTTACAAAAACCAATCGCGATCTTTATTCTAACTGTTTTCCCTGTTATGTTTGCAGTGTACACCTTGCAAGCGCCTATGTTAATAATGTTCCTGAAAATAGTTTTCGCCTTTATTATTTTTATATTTCATACAACAGTATTGTATGATAGAAAAGAAAAGGTCTGACTTTCAGAGCCAAACCCAATGACTATGATGATTTGACCATTTCTAATCCAATAAAAGAATAAAAATAATTAAGCCTAAAACCCTAGAACCCCTCACACCTATAGGTGGAAATAAAAAATAAAGTAGCACTGTGACCTATGCTTTTTATTTGATTGT